>CM054161.1:6114109-6130763 GCA_028751875.1 Rapana venosa
CACCCACGAACGCAACCGATAAATCCCAGCTCTCTCGTCCTCCTGCACAGAAAGAAAGAAAGAAAGAAACAAAGAAAGAAAGAAAGAAAAAGAAATCCTTTTTTTTCGTTTATTCGTTCCTACATTTATTAAGACATCAGCGGACCTAAGCGGTAGATCACAGATCTCTCGTACTCCTGCACAATCTGCACAGAAAAGAAAGAAAGAAAGAAAGAAAGAAAAGAAAGAAGGAAAAGAAAAGAAAGAAAAGAAAGAAAAGAAAGAAAGAAGGAAAGAAAGAAAGAAAGAAAAGAAAGAAAAGAAAGAAAGAAAGAAAGAAAGAAAGAGAAAAAAATCCTTTTTATTCGTCATTCGTTCTTTCGTTTATTAAGACAACCGCGGACCTAACGGATAAATCCCAGCTCTCTCGTACTCCTGCACAATCTGGATAAGAGGTAGAAATGATCTTTACATTCAGCTATTCATTCATTCGTTCATTTAATTTATTTGCTCCTTCCATCTTTCTTTCTTTCGTTTATTCATTTATTCCTTCATTCATCAGATACCAGCCGACCTAACCGACAGATCACAGCTCTCTCGTACTCCTGCACGATCTGCATAAAAGGCCAATCCTTTTAATTAATTCATTCATCCATTTGTTCATTCATTCATTCATTTGTTCATTCATTCCTTCACCCACTCATCCACACCTCACCACCCTCTCTCACACACCCCTCCCCCCTCACACCCCCTACCCCTCCACCCCACGAAGGATTCCAATATGACCAACCCACCTACCCACCCACCAACCAACCACCTAGCCAACCCACCCACACAACAACCCATCAACCAACCACCTACCCAACCCAACCATCTACCCAAACCACCCAAACACTAACCCAACCCACTAACTAACCAACCAACCGACCAACCAACCAAACCCACAAACCAACCTACCCACCCACCCACCCACCCAATCAACCAGCCAACCAACCAACCCACCAACCATCCAACACATCCACTCACCCAACCCAACCCACCCACACACACCAACCGACCGACCATTCATCCATCCAACCAACCAACTAACCCACCAACCAACCCACCAACTAGCCAACTCACCAACCGACCGACCAACCCACCAACTAGCCAACTCACCAACCGACCGACCAACCCACCAACTAGCCAACTCACCAACCAACCCACCAACTAGCCAACTCACCAACCGACCGACCAACCCACCAACTAGCCAACTCACCAACCGACCGACCAACTAGCCAACTCACCAACCGACCGACCAACCCACCAACTAGCCAAACTCACCAACCGACCGACCAACCCACAAACTAGCCAACCCACCAACTAGCTAACCCACCAACTAGCTAACCAACCCACCAACTAACAACCCACCAACTAGCCAACTCACCAACCGACCGACCAACCCACCAATAGCCAACTCACCAACCGACCGACCAACCCACCAACTAGCCAACTCACCAACCGACCGACCAACCCACCAAACTAGCCAAACCCACCAACTAGCTAACCCACCAACTAGCTAACCAACCCACCAAACTAACCAACCCACCAACTAGCCAACTCACCAACCGACCGACCAACCCACCAACTAGCCAACTCACCAACCGACCGACCAACCCACCAACTAGCCAACTCACCAACCGACCGACCAACCCACCAACTAGCCAACTCACCAACCGACCGACCAACCCACCAACTAACCAACCCACCAACTAACCAACCCACCAGCTAGCTAACCAACCCACCAACTAACCCACCCACCAACCAGCCTACCCACCCACCCACCCAACCCAACCCACCCACACACCAACCAACCAACTAACCCACCCACCAACCAGCCTACCCACCCACCCCCCCAAACCCCACACCAAACCAACCAACTAACCCACCCACCAACCAGCCTACCCACCCAACCAACCAACTAACCCACCCACCAACCAGCCTACCCACACACCAACCAACCAACTAACCAACCCACCAACCGACCGACCAACCCACCAACCGACCGACCAACCCACCAATCAACCGACCGACCAACCCACCAACTAACCAACCCACCAACTAACTAACCCACCAACTAGCTAACCAACCCACCAACTTACTTTGATGCAGAAGCACAGGGAGAAGGGGAAGAAGAGGACCACCAGAATGCCAGACAGCACCATCAGGATCACCCCACAACAGCCAATGTCGCCATCAGGCTCCCCACCTTAAACACCCGGCCATCCATACCGTCGGTCATTTCAGTCCTCGATCTCCTGGGCTTTCGTGTGTGTTAGTGTGTGTGTGTGGGGGGGGGGGGGGGGTGTTAGTGTGTGTGTGTGTGTGTTGGTGTGTAAGTGTGTGAGAGAGTGGGCGTGTGTGTGTGTGTTTGTGTGTGTGTGTGTGTGTGAGTGTGTGTTGTTTGTGTGTGTGTGTGTGTGTGTGTGTTGGTGTGTTATTGTGTGTGTGTGTTTGTGAGTGTTTGTGTGTGTGTGTGTTTGTTGTGTGTGTTAGTGTGTGTACGTGTTTGTGTGTGTGTGTGTGTGTTAGTGTGTGTGTGTGTGAGTGTGTGTGTGTTTGTGTGTTGTGTGTGTGTGTGTTGTGTGTGTGTGTGTGTGTGTGTGTGTGTGTGAGTGTGTGTGGGGGTGTGTTAGTGTGTGTGTGTGTGTTAGTGTGTGGTGTGTGTGTGTGTGAGTGTGTGTGTGTGTGTTATTGTGTGTGTGTGTGTGCGTGTTTGTGTGTTGGTGCGTGTGTGTGTGTGTGAGTGTTAGTGTGTGTACGTGTGTGTGTGTGTGTGTGTGTGTACGTGTTTGTGTGTTGGTGTGTGTGTGTGTGTGTGTGTGTGTGTGTGTATGTGTGTGAGTGTGAGTGAGGTGTGTGTGTGTTTAGTGTGTGTACGTGTTTGTGTGTGTGTGTATGTGTGTGTGTTAGTGTGTGTGGTGTGTGTGTGTGTGTGTGTGTGTGTGTGTGTGTTTGTGTGTGTGTGTGTGTGTGTGTGTGTGTGTGTGTGTGTGTGTGTGTATCTCCACCATCCATTCTTTGTCTGTTGATCTCGTTGTTGTTGTTGTTGATGTTGTTGTGTTGATGTTGTTGTAGTTGGTGTCGTCGTCTTCATTGTTGTTGTCGTAATTGTTGATGTTGTTGTCGTTGTGGTTATCGTCGTTGTTGTCGTCGACGTTGTTGCTGTTGATGTTGTTGTTGTTGTAGATGTTGTTGTCGATGCTGTTGTCGCTGTTGTTGTTCTCGTCGATGTTGTTGTTGATGTTGCTATTGTTGTTGATGTCGATGTTGTCGTTGTTGTTGTTAATGTCGTTTTTGTTGTTGTTTTGATGTTGTGCGTTCCCCAGCTTAACACTCTGGGCGTCTCACACACTACTGAATGAGAAGTTTGCGTGTATGACTAGTTTTTCAGTTCTTCCTCGCCATAAATACAGCCATACTCCGACTTCAAAGGATTTTTGTTTCCTCCTTTAAAAAAAAAAATAAAGCGTAGGTTGTTGTTATGTTAAGAGCTTGTCATGGCTGAAAGCAATCTCAACAACACAACATTCTTACAACAACATAACAACGGTGTCAGTGTAGGGCTTGGCAAATAGCTGACATCAATAACTGACACAGCTTTTGGCCTGGGCCAGCAATGTCGCTTTGTGCCTTTTCACAAAACGTAAAACTGTTGTCCGTTTTGTGTCGTTTGCGGGTCTGTTTCTGTTTGTTTTGGGGGTTGTTGTTTGTTGTTGTTGTTGTTGTTGAAAGATCAGGATATTTTAAAACTATTTTTTTATATTTGTTTATCCTCTGCTTTTTGCATGTGGTGCGGATCCAGTTTGGTAATGGTTTTCAGGTTGTTATTCACTTTTTCTGAAAAGCTCTTGACTTCAGTGAAAAAACCCCCGCAAACTGAAGTGGTACGGGCACGTCACACGAACATCTGGACAGGCCAAGACTTGGATGATAGTATCAACAACACCAACAACAACAACAACAACAATAACCAACAAAAACCAAAACAGACACAAAAAGACACCCCCCCCCCCCTCAAAGGTAGTTTAGAAGACCTGTGATTTAAAAACTGGGTTAATATCTCCAGCTGTTATTTTCCCAAAACATAACTTAAACAACCAAAAAAACCCCAACAAAAAACCCCAAACCGGTCTGAGCCTTTGATAATGAAAAAAAAAACCTCGTCTCCACAGTCCACTGAACAAAACAAAACAAAAAAAACAAACAAACAAACTCTCTTTCAGCTTAACCTCTGTGACTGTCACCGTGTTGCAAGGGATTATTGATTGACACGGCTGTCACCGTGTTGCAACGGATTGATTGACACGATTGTCACCATGTTACGATGGATTGACTCACACACACACAGATGCACAAACACACACACACACACACTCACACACACAAAAACATACACACAAACACACATACACACACACACACACACACACACACACACACAACAAACACACACACTCACACTCACAAACACATACACACAAAAACACACATAAACACAAAGCACACATACACAACAAACAACAAACACACACACACAACAAACACACACTCATACACACAAAACACACACACACACTCATACACACACAACAAACACACACTCATACACACAAAACACACAAACACATACGCACAAACAAACACACACACAAACACACATTCACACAAAACACACACTCATACACACACACACACACATAAACACACACTCATACACACAAAACACACACACACAGCCTTTCCAATTCATCAAATCCTTGCTACATACACTGGCCTACTTGCTAACTGTTTTGATATTTCGCACACGTCGATAAAAACCTTCTAAGTTAATAATTCACAGGTTGCTGTTTTTTTCGTTTTTTTAAATTTTATTATAGTGTTGCAGGTTTATCATTCTAAACACGTTACTCACACACAACCACACACACACACACACACACACACACACACACACACACACACACACACACACACACACACACACACAAACACACACTGCCGAGCGTTGTGTGTGCATTGGGAGCAACACTATGCCTTCACCTGTACACAAGCAAATACAGCTGTTGCCTTCCTCTGTGGCATGTGACTTCATAACTCGCCACCCCCACCCCCCCCCAACACACACACACCACCACCTCCACCACCATCACCACACCCACCCACACCACCACACCACTATCACCGCACACACCCCCCCCCCCCCCACACACACACACACCACCACCACCACCACTACCGCCATCACAAACACACATACACACACACTACCACCACTACGCCTCATCACACACACCATACACACCACCACCACCATCACCACCATCACCACCACAAACACACACATACACACCACAACCACCATCACACACACATACACACCACCACCACCACTACGCCATCACACACACATACACACACACACACCACCACCACCACCACCATCACACACACATACACATCACTACCACCACCATCACACACACACACAAACCACCACCACCACCATCACACACATACACACACCACCACCACCACTATCGCCATCACACACACATACACACCACCACCACCACCATCACCATCACCACCACAAACACACACATACACACCACACCACCATCAACACACACACACCACCACCACTACCGCCATCACAACACACATACACACAACCACCACCACCACCACCACCACCATCACACACACATACACATCACTACCACCACCATCACACACATACACACCACCACCACCACTACCGCCATCACACACACATACACATCACTACCACCACCATCACACACACATACACATCACTACCACCACCATCACACACACATACACATCACTACCACCACCATCCACACACACACAAACCACCACCACCACCATCACCATCACCACCACCATCACACACACATACACATCACTACCACCACATCACACACACACACAAACCACCACCACCACCATCACACACACATACACACCACACCACCACCACCACCACACACATACACACCACCACCACCACTACCACCATCACACACATACACCACCACCACCACCACCACCACACACACACCCACACAACCACCACCACCACCACCATCACACACACCACCACCATCTCCACACACACACACACACACCACCACCAGCACTACCACAAACACACCACTACCACCACCACCATCACACACACATACACATCACTACCACCCACCACCACCACCACCATCACACCCTCCCCCCAAAATATGAAACCAACAAATCCATAATCTATAATGAGGATAAAAATGGGTGAATCCAGCAAGTGGAGTGAGGGGAAAGACAGATAACAAAGATAGATCGACAGACCGAGAGACATACATACACTGACCGAGAGACATACATACACTGACCGAGAGACATACATACACTGACCGAGAGACATACATACACTGACCGAGAGACATACATACACTGACCGAGAGACATACATACACTGACCGAGAGACATACATACACTGACCGAGAGACATACATACACTGACCGAGAGACATACATACACTGACCGAGAGACATACATACACTGACCGAGAGACATACATACACTGACCGAGAGACATACATACACTGACCGAGAGACATACATACACTGACCGAGAGACATACATACACTGACCGAGAGAGACATACATACACTGACCGAGAGACATACATACACTGACCGGAGACATACATACACTGACGAGAGACATACATACACTGACCGAGAGACATACATACACTGACCGAGAGACATACATACACTGACCGAGAGACATACATACACTGACCGAGAGACATACATACACTGACCGAGAGACATACATACACTGACCGAGAGACATACATACACTGACCGAGAGACATACATACACTGACCGAGAGACATACATACACTGACCGAGAGACATACATACACTGACCGAGAGACATACATACACTGACCGAGAGACATACATACACTGACCGAGAGACATACATACACTGACCGAGAGACATACATACACTGACCGAGAGACATACATACACTGACCGAGAGACATACATACACTGACCGAGAGACATACATACACTGACCGAGAGACATACATACACTGACCGAGAGACATACATACACTGACCGAGAGACATACATACACTGACCGAGAGACATACATACACTGACCGAGAGACATACATACACTGACCGAGAGACATACATACACTGACCGAGAGACATACATACACTGACCGAGAGACATACATACACTGACCGAGAGACATACATACACTGACCGAGAGACATACATACACTGACGAGAGAGAGAGAGAGAGAGAGAGAGAGAGAGAGAGAGAGAGAGAGAGAGAGAGAGAAGAGAGAGAGAGAGAAATGCACATACGATGGATTGACTCACACACACACACACACACACACACACACACACACACACACACACACACACACACACACACACACACACACCTACACACACACACACACACACACTCATGGCTTGATGACATAAAAAAAAAGCAAATTCATGGATTATTCAATGTACCATCTTGCAATACAAACTTGACTTCATCCCACACAAACCCCCCATCCAACCCCCACCACCTCCCACAACATCTCCCTCTCCCTTCCCCCCGTACCCATCCCCTCCCTCACACACACACACACACACACACACACACACACACACACACACACACACACACACACACACACACACGCACACACACTCTTGGCGTGATGAAAAGAAAGCAAATGCATTGCTTATTCAATGTGCCATCTGGAAATAAAAATTTGACTGACTTGACTTGACTTCACACGCACACACACACACACACACACACACACACACACACACACACACACACACACACACACACACACACACACACACACACACGCACGCACGCACGCACGCACGCACGCACGCACGCACGCACGCGCGCGGGCACGATGGCTTGATGACACAAAAAAGTAAATGCATTGCTTATTCAATGTGCCATCTGGAAATAAAAATTTGACTGACTTTACTTGACCTCACACACACACTCGCACGCACGCACACACACACACATACACACACACTTGGCGTGATGACATAAAAAAGCAAATGCATTGCTTATTCAATGTACTATCTGGAAATAACAATTGGACTTGACTTCACACACACACACGCACACACACACACACACACATACGCACACACACACTAGCACGCACGCACGCACGCACACACACACACACACAAACATATTCAACCCCTCTTCCCCCACACACAACCTCCCCCCCCCCCCCCCACACCCACACATCTCCCCCTCCCCTCCCTCCTCCCTCAAACACACACACACACACACACACACACACACACAGAGCATGCACTGACCGATCTCGTCCGTCTTGCGATGGCTGGACATGTTGTTGTAGTTGTTGGTGGTGGCGGTGGTGGTGTTATAGTAGGAAGCAGACGCGGAGCTTTCTTGGTAGCCTGGGGGCAATCGGATTTCCTCGTCACTGGGCTCTGTAGGCAGCACGTGCACTCGGGCTGAAGGCACTGCAGGCAGTGAAAACACAGGCAACTAACAGTTAGCAGCAGCAGCAGGAATAGCAAGATAACCCATGTCCTATGTATGTTTGTCCGTCGTGTCCGACGATGACCTCCAAAACAGCAGAGAGAGGAGGCAGCTGCTGTTTTGGAAACTGGGCAGAAATTTGATTATAGTGGAGATGCCTTGCCCACAGTACATCCCCACTCTCTCGGCCAAGTGGGCGTAAGGACAGTCAGCGTTGGAGATGTTCTCTCCAAAGGCCAACCAGCCCCCAGGGCTGCAGCAGCACATAAGGACTGTGCGAGTCAAGCCTCCTAGTCAGAGAGTCCTAGTCGATCACTAAAGACTGAGCTGTAAAGTGGAATTCCATGAGTGGGAAAGAAAGCCACTGGTCATACAGCCTCTCACCTTGCTGTTGTTGCCCCCAGCGTCAATGGTTTAATCCAGAACTGTGATAAAGCCCAGGCGCCAGAGGTGATAGCAGGATAACCCATGTCCTATCACCCTGCTAAAGTATACGACCTGTGTGAGTGTGTGTGTGTGTGTGTGTGCTTTTGAAAAAACCATTTGACTATTGACATTTTATTTCATAGATTTTGTCTGCAGTGCACCATGTTTGGAAATTATCTTGATGTTTAGATCTTGGTGATTGTTTTGTTTTAAACTATTGATTGTTTATCATTGATTGCATGACTGTGTGTAAGATTAGGTTGAATGCATGCGCTTTGACTTGTCTTTGCAAGATATAGCGCTATATAAGTTCCATTTATTATTATTATTATTATCATTATTATTATTATTATTATTATTATTAGTAGTAGTAGTAGTAGTAGTAGTAGTATGCAAGTAAAAAAAAAGGGTAAAGGTGTTCCCCCTAACCTATGCGGTCGTAGGGGAGGGAGAGAGGCGTCAGAGACCTCAGCTTCTCTTAGAAACCAGCGTATTGAGGGCGAGGGGGGGTGGGGGGGGGGGGGGGGGTGCTCATCTCATCTCTCCTCTCCCTCGCTGTTTTACCTTCCCGGAGCCTAAAGAGGGTAGGTACCCATTCACAGCTGGGTGAACTGGGGGGGGGGGGGGGGGGGGGGACTGTATTGAAGCTGAGGCGCGCAAAGTATGCAAGTACAGGAATCATATTTCTCTGAGTGTGTGTGTGTGTGCACAATCATCCATCTATCTATCTATCTATCTATCTATCTATCTATCTATCTATCTATCTATCTATCTATCTATCTATCTATCTATCTATCTATCTATCTATCTACCTATCTATCTATCTGTCTGTCTATCTATCTATCTATCTATCTATCTATCTATCTATCTATCTGTGGTCAGAGCACACTCTCTCCCCAAGCTAAGATCAATCAGCATTGAGCGTGGTTACCAAGTGGATGGGTGGTTTGACCGTTTGTGCTGCCTTGGCTTCAGTACAGTCCCCTAGTTCACCCAGCTGTAAATGGGTACCTGCATCTTCAGGATCAGGGAAGGTAAAGCAGCGAGGGAGAGGAGATGGGCGCCGCCCTCAATATGCTGGCCCCCTAGAGAAGTGAGGTCTCTGACGCCTCGCTCCCCAATGATCGCATACGTTATAGGAACACCTTTCTGTGTGTGTGTGTGTGTGTGTGTGTGTGTGTGTGTGTGTGTGTGTGTGTGTGTGCGTTTGTGTGTGTGTGTGCGTGTGCGCGCACACACATGTGTGTATACATGTGTGAAATACTCTGCGAATGCATGAGTGCCCATGCGAGCGAGCATGCACGTACGTGTGAGGGTTTATGAACGCACAATTGCACACCCCTGCTGCGATAAACCTGGCACGACAGGGTGAACTTCTCACCTGGGTATCTACAGTACATACACTGATGCTGATATCCCACGTACACATGCATCGAGCATGTTCATACATATACTTTCTACAGTCTGCCTGCTAGACACTCCCGAGCATAATTGTTTTCAACTCAAAAGTTTCCATAACCTATTATTATCATTATGGTCATTGGAGAGCGACTTGTCAGACACCTCAGCTTTTCTATAAGCCAGCAATATTGAGGGTGGCACCCTTTCTCCTCTCCCTCGCTGCTTTACCTTCCCTGACCCTAAAGAGGGCAGGTACCCATTGACAGCTGGGTGAACTGGGGGAACTGTACTAAAGCCGAAGCGCGCAAACAGTCACCCATCCAAGTGGTAACCACGCTCAGCGCTGTTTAACCTTGGCTTGGGGGAAAGGGGGGGGGGGGGGGACGAGTGCTCTGACCTCTCAGTCACCTGGTAGTCCTTCAACTGCTGTTTCATTTTCAAAATTCAGTTCGGGATGTGTTTTCATAAGGTTTGAGGAGACCTGGTTGGTGGTCTATAGTTCCTGAGTGTACAGACAAAACGGAGAAATGCAATTACTCACCCCCACCCCCACCCACTGCCCCTATCTCCTTTCCTTTCCATATTTTCCCCCTCCTTCCCCCCTCAACCCTCATTCCCATCCCATCTCGCCAAGGCCAAAAAGTTCGTCTGGCAAATGATGAGTCCGCACAGAAGGCATTCACAGTGTGTGTGTACATGTGTCAGGCGAGAACATTCCTGACATTCTTTTGGGATATGTGTGTGGTGTGTGTGTGTGTGTGTGTGTGTGTGCAATCCCTATCTCAGCTGAGCTGTTGCTGGCACAATGGAGGTGTGATATCACACAGATTATTTATCGTTCGTGTGGTAGTATTATATTGGCGGGTGGTGGTGGTGGGGGGTTGAGGAGAAGAGGAGAAGAGTGTGTGTGTGTGTGTGTGAGAGAGAGCGAGCGAGAGAGAGAGAGAGAGAGAGAGAGAGAGGAGAGGAGAGATGAGAGAGGAGAGAGAGAGGAGAGAGAGCGAGAGAGAGAGAGAGAGCGAGCGAGAGAGAGAGTGTGTGTGTTTATGTGAGATAGATATATGGAGAGAGAGAGAAGAGAGAGAGGAGAGAGAGAGAGAGAGAGAGAGAGAGAGAGAGAGAGAGAGAGAGAGAGAGAGAGAGCGAGCGAGAGAGAGAGTGTGTGTGTTTATGTGAGATAGATATATGAGAGAGAGAGTGAGAGAGAGAGTGTGTGTGTGTGTGTGTGTGTGAGAGAGAGAGAGAGAGAGAGAGAGAGAGAGAGAGGAGAGAGAGAGGAGAGATGATATGAGAGAGAGGAGTGTGTGTGTGTGTTTACATGTGCGTTGTGTGTGTATGTGTATGTGTGAGTGATGTATTCCTTTCTTCTTTTATTACAAAGATAATGAAATAAGCACTCATGTGCTTTTATTATTATTATTTTTAACATCCAGTCCCCATCTGCATACAGTTTTGTAAATTTTTGTCATCCGTTCCCACCAGCACAAATGGCCTACTTTTCCATACGGGAAGAACAGGTTTTAAGGTGTGTGCAAGATCTTCTGCGTGCGTTCGTACAAGGGACCTCGATCTATAGTCTCACCCGAAGCGTGTGTGTGCGTGCGTGCGTGCACGCTAGCCATACAGGTTATAGGCAGATCGAGGAACGGTTCAATGAAAACGAATTCATTTATCCCAACCCACTCAAGCAGAACCGGCCAGGACCTAAGGTGTGTGTGTGAGTGTGTGTGTGTGTGTGCGTGCGCGGGTGGTGGTGTTGTCACAGTAGGCTAGGCTAGAGGGAAAGGAGAGACTGTGTGTCGTGTGCATTCCTTAAACTGAGAAGCCATGTGACTCCCACCCAAACCTGGCCTAGCCTCTTTCGTAAGTCTGCCTGTACTTGGTACACCTATGATATATTATATATATCCTGAAATAGCTACTACCCTGGGTACACACACACACAGACACTCACACACACACACACACACACACACACACACACACACACACACATGTATATATATATGGCTTTGGCTATATCCAGCCACAATGTTAACAGATGAAATCTATACTGCAGTGTGTTGTACCAAGTGTATGTATTTGGGGGAAAAAAAAAGAATTCCCCAGGTGCATTCATTAGGCTTAAGCTGTTATTTTGCCATAGTGCTCATAGATGAAATAAGTATTGTGGTATGTGTACCTATTTGGAAGAACAAAAAAATAACCCCGCGTACATATATTAGGATTTGGCTATATCCGGCCACAATGGTAATAGATGAAATTTGTACTGCAGTCTGTTGTACGAAGTGTATGTATTTTGGGGAAAAAAAACTACCACCCGGGTACATGCATTAGGATTAAGCTATACCCGATCGCAATGCTAATAGACGAAACACATGTCCTTCGGATGAGACTATAAACCGAGGCCCCGTGTGCGAACGCATGCAGAACATCTTGCGCACACGTTAAATCCTGTTCCGCTGATCGAAAGAGTAGGCCATTGTGTGCCGGTGGGAACAGATGACAAAATTTACAAAACCGCATACACATGGGGACTGGCTGTAAAAGAGCACATGAGTGCTTATTCCATTATCCTCAAGAAAAAAAAATTGTCATCTGAGCGCATTGATTTGTTGCTTTACAAGATTCAGCGCTATATAAATTCCATACATTATTATTATTATTACTATACTAAACTATACTATACTATACTTTACTATACTTTACTATACTATACTATACAATACTATGCAATACAATACAATACTCTACTCTACTCTACTATATTACTATACTATTACTATACTTCTATCACACTACATACGCTAGTATCACTATACATATACTATACTTTACTATACTATACATATATACTGACTATATATATACTATCACATATATACTATATTACTCTCCGGACAGAGCAGACGAATTTCACGCAGAGAAATCTGACGTGAGTTAAAGTGATATAAATAAAATAATACTATACTATACTATACTATACTATACAATACTATACTATGCTATCCTATACTATACAATACTGTACTATACAATACTCTACTGTACTGTACGTACTGTACTGTACTATACTATACTATACCACACTACACTACACTATACTCTACTCTACTACACTCTACACTACTACACTCTACTCTACTATACTCTACTACACTCTACTCTACTCTACTATACTAAACTATACTATACATACTATACTATACAATACTATACTTTACTCTACTGTACTCTACTAAACTATACTATAC
This sequence comes from Rapana venosa, assembly GCA_028751875.1. Taxonomy (NCBI): domain Eukaryota; kingdom Metazoa; phylum Mollusca; class Gastropoda; order Neogastropoda; family Muricidae; genus Rapana; species Rapana venosa. The sequence continues at coordinate 6,127,805 of CM054161.1, forward strand.
TACACTACACTACACTATACTATACTATACTACACTATACCATACTATACTATACTACACTATACCTATACTATACTACACTATTGTATACTATACTAAACTACACTACACTATACTATACAATACTATACTACACTATACTACACTACACTATACTACACTACACTACACTACACCATACTATACTATACTATAACTTTAACTTCTAACTCTACTTACTATACATACTATATACTATACTACACTACCACTATACTATACTATACTATACTATACTATACTATACTATACTATACTACATCTACATACATGCATATTATAATCTATCAAGCAGGGGCCTACTGGCTCCAGGCAGAGACTGAATGATTCATTATTCCCACACAGAAATCGATCCCTCCATTCCTCTTATGGGTTTCCTTCTACTTGTCTGCCCAGGTAAATGAAATGGGACGATTGGGGGGTGGGGGTGGTGGTGGTGGTGGTGGAGGAGTGGCAGGGGTTGTGGTGGTGGTGGTGGTGGTTGGGGGGAGGAGAGGGAGGGAGGGAGGGAGGGGGAGGAGAGGAGCACCATGCGTGTACATCATCGTCTTCGTTTTCGAATCAGGTCATGGTCGTTGTGTATTGATGATAGCGAGGGAGTTCTCTCTCTCTGTCTCTCTCTCCCTCTCTGTCTCTGTCTGTCTGTCTGTCTGCTCTGTCTCTCTCTCTGTGTCTCTCCTCTATGTATGTGTTGTTGTTGTTGTTGTTGTGGGGGTGGTGGTGGTGGTGGTGGTTGTGGTGGAGGTGGTGTGTGTGTGTGTGCGTGCGTGCGAGCGTGTGTGTGTGTGTGTGTGTGTGTGTGTGTGTGTGTGTGTGTGTGTGTGTGTGTGTGTGTGTGTGTGTGTGCGCGTATCTCTAGCAGGCAAACATGCACACATATTGCATTAGCTTATACAAAATTGCATAAATAGATACACTTGCTGAGAGAGAGACACACACACATATACACATACACTTCAATCCTTCCAATATAAATTCATCTGATCTATTATTTCATCCCATTTGTTCCACACAACCATAGAGCTATCAAAAAACAACTCCCCAACAACAACAAAATGACAACACTTACCACCACAACCATATCTCTCAACAACTCCCCAACAACAACAAAATGACAACACTTACCACCACAACCATATTTCTCAACAACTCTTCAAAAACAACAAAATGACAAACACTTATCACCACAACCATATTTCTCAACAACTCTTTCACAACAACAAAATGACAACACTTATCACCACAACCATATCTCTCAACAACTCTTTAACAAACAAACAACACAATTAAAACGGTTATCACCACGACCAATCTGCAATAGTCTCACAGTGTTGTAATAGTCAACATGCACAATCGATAAAAGCAATTATTATTTAGAACGCTGAGCAGCGAAAAAGGGAAGTAAAGAAATGGTATGAATGGGGTGAATGTGAAGGTTCTTTCGCCACAAGATTATTATTGTGTCTTGTGTGTCTGTGTCACTGTGGGTATGTACGCGTGTGATGACGGTAGAGAGACAATGACAATGACAAATGACAATGACAAATTCTTGTATTCCGAGGATAATGAAGAAGCACTCATGTGCTTTTTTTTTATTTTTTACATCCCGTCCCCGCCCGTAGGGATACATAATAATAACCCAATACTCATACTCTCACACATTAGAAACAAAGGGAAATAACCTTTTAAAAACAACAACAACAAACAAATAAAAGATATAGCGCTATACAAATTTCATTTATTATTATTATTATTATTATTATTAAAAGAAAACCCCGAGAGAGAGAGAGAGAGAGAGAGAGAGTGAGGGAGAGAGAGTGAGAGTGAGTGAGAGAGTGTGAGAGAGGGAGGGCGAGAGAGAAAGAGTGTGTGTGTGTGAGGGGGGGGGGGGGGGTGAGTGAGTGAGAGAGAGAAGGGGGGGGGGGGGCGGCGGCAGGTGAGGTGTGTGTGTGTGTGTGAAGTCAAGTCAAAATTTTTATTTCCAGATGGTACATTGAATAAGCAATGCATTTGCCTTTTTACATCAAGCCATGTGTGTGTGTGTGTGTGGTGTGTGTGTGTGTGTGTGTGTGTGTGTGTGTGTGTGTGTGTGTGTGTGTGTGTGTGTGTGTGTGTGGTGAGTGAAGTATTCTGTGTGTGTGAAGTCAAGTCGTCAATTTTTATTTCCAGATGGTACATTGAATAAGCAATGCATTTGCTTTATTTTCAAGCCATGTGCGTGTATGTGTGTGCATGCATGTATTTGTGTGTTTGTGAGTGTGTCAAAGTCAAAGTCAAACTTTTATTTTCAGATGGTACATTGAATAAGCAGTGCATTTGCTTTTTTTCATCAAGCCATCTATCTAAAGAAAAAAAAGCGAGAGAAAAAGATAATGTAAATGCAGACATAGAATAAAAAACCTAATGTATGGTAAGCTATACAAATCAAACAAGAAAAGACAATAACATATGCATATATGGAATTAAAACAAAACAAAAACCCCAGAAAAATATTAAACCATACAATTCAAATAATTCAAAACTCTTGAAAAAATATCCGTCATAATACAAACAAACAAGCAACAAAGAAAACCAAACCAAAGCAAAGAAAGAAGACAAAACAGAATAAAAAATAAATTAAAAAACAACAACCACCAACTGCTTCCCTCGCCCCCCCCCTCACACACACACATATATACACACAAACCTTCAACCATACAAACAACTGAAATAAAACAACAAATAAAGATGAATCAACAAGAGCAACCACAACAAGGAAATAAACAATCAAACAAACACAAACATACGACACAACAGCGACAATAACTAACATAGGACAAGAATAACAGCCAAGACAAATGAAGAACAATATAGAAACTAACAAAAGACGAGAAAAAGGTCCAAAAACCCTCCCCTCCCCAAGAAAAACCCCAACAACAAA
>CM054161.1:6136263-6141263 GCA_028751875.1 Rapana venosa
TTGTTTGTGTGTGTTTGGAGGTGGAGAAACTGGTGTGTAATATATTGTTGTGTGTGTGTGTGTGTGTGGTGGTGTGGGGGAACGGGGTGGGGTGCGTGGGAGAAACGGGTTTTGTGTGTTGTGTGTGTGTGTGTGTGGAAAACTGGTGTGTGTGTGTGGTGTGTGTGTGGAAAACTGGTGTGTGTGTGTGTGTGTGTGTGAGAAATTTGGGTGTGTGGTGTGGGGTGTGTGTTTTGGTTGGTTTTGGAGTGTGGAGAAAGGGGTGTGTATATATATATGTGTGTGGGTTGTGTGTTGTGTGTGTGTTGGTGTGTGTGTGTGTGGGGGAACTGGTGTTTTGCGTGGGGAGAAACTGGTGTGTGTGTGTGTGTGTGTGTGGAAAACTGGTAGTGTGGTGTGTGTGTGTGTGTGGAGAAACTGGTGTGTGTTTTGTGTGTGTGTGTGTGTGTTGTGTGTGTGTGTGTGGAGAACGGGTGTGTGTGTGTTTTGTGTGTTGTTTGGTGTGTGTGTGTGTGGGGTTGATGTGGAGAAACGGGTGTGTATATGTGTGTGTGTGGTGTGGTGTGTGTTGTGTGTGTGTGGAGGAACTGTGGTGTGTTGTGAAACTGGTGTGTTGTGTGTTTTGTGGGAAACTGGTGTGTGTGTGTGTGGTGTGTGTGTGTGTGGAGAAACTGGTAGTGTGTGGGGTGTGTGTTTTGTGGTGTGGTGTGTGTGGGGTGTGTGTGTGGGGTGTGTGAGAACTGGTGTGTGTGTGTGTGTGAAACGGGTGGGGTGGTGTTGTTGTGGTGTGGTGGGGTGTGTGGTGTGTGTGTGTGTGTGTGTGGAGGAACTGGTGTGTGTTGTGGAGAAACTGGTTGTGTGTTTTGTGTGTGGTGTGGTGGAGGAACTGGTGTGTGTGTGTGTGTTTTTGGAGAAACTGAGGTGTGTTTTGTGTGTTTTGTGTTGGGGGAGAAACGGGTGTTGTGTGTGTGTGTGTGTGTTGTGGTGTGGTTTGGGTGTGGAGAAACTGGTGTGTAAATAGTTGTGTGTGTGTGTGTGTGTGTGTGTGTGGAGAAACTGGGGGTTGTGCGTGGGAGAAACGGGTGGGGTGTGTGTGTGGTGTGGTTGGGAGAAACTGGTGTGTGTGTGTGGTGTGTGGGGTGTGGAAACGGGTGTGTGTTGTGGTGTGGTGTGGGAGAAACTGGTGTGTGTGTTTTGTGTGTTTTTGTGTGTGTGTTTGGAGTGTGGAGAAAGTGGTGTGTAATATATATATGTGTGTTTTGTGGTGTGTGTTGTGTGTGTGTTGTGTTGTGGTGTGGAGGAACTGGTGTGTGTGCGTGTGGAGAAACTGGTTTTTGGTGTGTGTGTGTGTGTGTTTGGAAACGGGTGTGTTTTGTGTGTGTGTGTGTGGGAGAAAACTGTGTGTGTGTGTGTGTTGTGTGTGTTGTGTGTGTGTGTGTGTGGGGAGAAACTGGTGTGGTGGGGGTGTGTGTGTGTGTGTTGTGTTTTGGTGTGTGGAGGAACTGGTGTGTGGTGTGTGTGTTGGTGTGTTTGGAGAAACTGGGTGTGTTTTGGGGTGTGTGTGTGTGGGAGAAACTGTGTGTGTGTGTGGGGGTTTGTTTTGTTTTTGTTTAATGTCCACACTACTTGGGAAAGGGAAACCCGATTTCAACAACATCTCTCCTGTCTGTCTGTCTGTCTGTCTGTCTGTCTGTCTGTTGTCTGTCTGTCTCTCTCTCCTTCTCTCAATCTCTCCTCTCTCCTTCTCTCTTCTCTCTCCTCCCTCTCTTTATCTCTCTTAATGTACGTATATTTATATATCACAACTATCTACAGTAGTGATCTTACTGGGAAGAATATATAATCTCGAACTGATGTTTGAACTGCTGAGAGTCATAAAAACTTCTATGTATGTGTGTGTGTGTGTGTGTGTGTTTTTGTGTGTGGTGGGGTTGTGTGTGTGTGTGTGTGGTGTGTGGTGTGTGTGTGTGTGTGTGTGGAGAAACTGGTGTGGTGCTGTGGAGAAACTGGTGTGTGTTTTGTGTGTGTGTGTGGGAAACTGGTGTGTGTGTGTGTGTGTTTTGTGTGTGCTGTGAGAAACTGGTGTGTGTGTTTTGTGTGTGTGTGTGTGTGGATAAACTGGGTGGTGTGTGTGTGTTGTGTGTGTGTGTGTGTGTGGTGTGTGTGGAGAAACGGTGTGTGTGTGTGTGTGGTGTGGTTTTTTTTTAGAACGGGTGTTGTGTTGTTTTGAGAAACTGGTGTGTGTGTGGTGTGTGTTGTGTGTGAGAAACTGGTGTGGTGGGGTGTTTTGTGTGTGTGTGCGTGTGGAGAAACGGGTGTTGTGTGTGTTTTGTGTGTGGAAAAACGGGCGTGGTGTGGGGTTGTGTGTGTGGTGTGTGTGTGGGGTAAACTGGCGGGGTGTGTGTGTGGTGTGTGTGTGTGTGTGTGTGTGTGTGTGTGTGGAGAAACTGGTGTGTGTGTGTGTGTGTGTGGAAAACTGGCTGTGTGTGGGGTGTGTGTGGTGTGTGTGTGTGTGTGTGTGTGAGAAACTGGTGTGTGTGTGTGTGTGTGGATAAACTGGCGTGTGTGTGTTTTGTTTGTTTTGTTTTTGTTTAATGTCCATTCACTACTTGGTGAAAAAGAACACCTCCGCATTCAAACCCAACATCTCTCTCTCTCTCCTTCTCTCTCCTCCTCTCTCTCCCCCTCTCTCATCTCTCTCTCTCCTCTCTTCTTTTTTTCTCTCTCTCCTTCTTATCTCTTTTTTAATGTACGTAAATTTTATATTATCACAACTATCTACAGTAGTGATCTTACTGGGGAAGAATATATAATCTCAGCAACTAAATTTTAAATAAAACTGCTGAGAGTCATATAAAACTTCTATGTATGTTGTGTGTGTGTGTGTGGGGTGTGTGTGTGTTGTGTGTGTGGTGTGTGTGTGTTTTGTGGTTGTTTAGTGGTGTGTGTGTGTGTATGGTGGTGTGGTGTGTGCGTATGTGTGTGTGTGGAGAAACTGGTGTGTGTGTGTGTGGAGAAAACGGTGTGTGTGTGTGTTGTGTGTGTGTGGTGTGTGTGTGTGGAGAAACTGTGTGTGTGTGTGTGGGGTGTGTGGTGTGTGTGTGTGTGTGTTGTGTGTGGTGTGGTGTGTGTGTGTGTGTGTGTGTGTGTGTGTGTGTGGGGAGAAACTGGTGTAAATTCAGATTCAGTTTCAGATTCAGAATATTTTATTGCCATTTAAGTCATGTAAACTTATTTTGACACAACAAAAACATCAACTATAATATCTATTTTGGCTAAAAAGTGATGTACACTAAAAAAAATTGTATGCAAACTTCTCTTTCTCTTTTTTTTCAAAACACTCATACACATATCTGATGATATCTGCTTATATATATCAACTGTGATTAATTTTACTTAATTTATGTACACAGTTTTTGCGTTCTTTGTCTTTCGTTTTGATTTTTAATAACAAATTATTTCTGAGTTCATCATATAAAATGCATTCATCAAGTAAATGAAATTCATCTTCAATTTTGTTACAGTGTCTACATTTTCTGTCCTCTCTGGATATATTTTGGTGTCTCCCTTTCTCTATCATTAAATTGTGACAGCTTGTGCGAAATTTACAATATGTCTTCTTATGAGTTTTGTTTTCATAGTTTACTAAGTATGGTTCCAATCTGTATTCTTTGGTAGCAAAATCATAAAATTTTAGTTTTGCAAACTCTTTCTTTTGGTAGATCCAAAATGTTTTATACATGTCCTCAAGTTTTCTTCTAACAGCATAACTCAACCGATGAACATTAAGAGTGCTTTGGTTCTTCCAGACATGTTTGAATCCAATTGTGTACAGAATATTTTTCACTGTGTTTATCCATTTATCGTATGTATTCTTCTGATACAAATAATCGTATACTATTCTAATATAAGAGTCTGGTTTTGATTCTGTCAAATGAATCCAAAAGGATATTATCTGGCATATGATTTTAAGGGTCAATGGAAATCTCCCTAATTCACCCAAAGTGGGTAGTACTAATGCTTTTTTATGAACTCCTATCATTTGTTTACAAAATTTTACATGAAAATTCTCATACAAAAACTGATTGGATAAGCATGCCTTGAACAGTTTATCAATATGAAATTCTGTATCCCCATTAAAACAAAAAGGAAACCAAACTTCTGCTCCATAGGTTAAAACAGGGGTTATCAGTGAGTCGAATAAACGCAGTATTATAGTAATCTTTAAATTTTGTCCATGAATTGCCCTTTTAAAGGCGTATATTGCTTTGTTGCTTTGTTTTACTAAATGTTCTTGTGTTGCTTGAAATTTCCCGTTCTGATGAAAAACGACACCTAGGTATTTATAAGTTTCTACTGTTTCAATTACATGCTCTCCACATTTAAAATGAATTGGAATTTTAGGAGGTGATCTCGTACTGCACGACACCCGCTTGACAACACACACACAGCGCGTGCACGCACGCACACACACACACACACACACAAACATACACACACACACGCACACACACACACACACACACACACAAACACACACACACAGAGCCATCCTCATCACCTTGCCTTAGTGGGTTACTGTGTTCAGTATAACATTATCATTATTGTTATTGTTGTTGTTATTGTTATCATCATCATCATCATCATCATCATCATCATCATCATCATCACCACCACCATCATCACCACCATCATCGCCACCATCACCATCATCACCATAACTATGACCACCACCACCACCACCACCACCACCACCACCACCACCACCACCACACACCAACCACTTCCATCATCATCATTATCATCGTCGTCGTCCTCGTCTAATCATCATCATCATCATCATCATCATCATCATCATCATCATCATCATCATCATCATCATCATCATCATCATCATGACATGGGAAAGCCAGAAGTTAAAGTCTCTCCCTCTCTCTCTCTCTCCCTCCCTCTCTCTCTCTCTCTCCTCCTCCTCTCTCCTCTCTCCCCTCTCCTCTCCC
>CM054161.1:6153763-6156263 GCA_028751875.1 Rapana venosa
GCAGACATGAACATCCACATATTAAAACCATATTACCAACAACAACAACAATAATAAGAAGAAGAAACAACAACAGGCGGAAAGTGAGCAGCGAGGTCTGGGGGAACTGACGGCCCTTCACTTCACCTCACTTCACTTCACTTCACTTCTGCACTTCCCTTTCACTTCATGAAGCCCTTCATCATGTCGATGGGCAGGGGGAAGATGATGGTGGAGTTCTTCTCCGCGGAGATGGAACTCAGGGTCTGCAGGTATCGGAGCTGGAGGGCAGCTGGAGACTCGCTGATGACGTCCGCAGCATCCTTCAGAGCTCGGGAAGCCTTCTGCTCTCCTTCAGCCGCGATCACCTGTGGGGAGAAATAATCAACAGGGGGAGTTAATTCAGAGCTTGGCTTGGGGAGTTCAACTATGAGGGAAACAATCAACAGGGGGAGTTAATTCAGAGCTTGGCTTGGGGAGTTCAACTATGAGGGAAACAATCAACAGGGGGAGTTAATTCAGAGCTTGGCTTGGGGAGTTCAACTATGAGGGAAACAATCAACAGGGGGAGTCAATTCAGAGCTTGGCTTGGGGAGTTCAACTATGAGGGAAATAAACAACAGGGGGAATTAACTGAGAGCTTGGCTTGGGGAGTTCAACTATGGGGGAAATAAACAACAGGGGGAATTAATTCAGAGCTTGGCTTGGGGAGTTCAACTATGAGGGAAAGAATCAACAGGGGGAATTAACTCAGAGCTTGGCTTGGGGAGTTCAACTATGAGGGAAAGAATCAACAGGGGGAATTAATTCAGAGCTTGGCTTGGGGAGTTCACCTATAGGGGAAATAAACAACAGGAGGAATTAACTCAGAGCTTGGCACTTATAATATGGGGAGTTCAACTATGGTGGAAACAAACAACAGGAGGAATTAATTCAGAGCTTGGCATTTATATAGGGGGTTTGTCTTGGTTCTGAATGGCATGCAGTGTTATTTTCATTATCAAAGACAGGATCTGTTTGGACCATGTAAAGATTTTATGAACAGAGTCCTTTGAGGACGGGGCTAGCTCAGTGGTCAGAGCACTTACTCACTCGCTCTCCTTTAGCTAAAGTTAATTAAGCAGCATTGTGCGTGGTTACCATCTTGGATTGGGTGACTGTTAGTACATCTTGGTTTCAGAACAGTTCTCCCCAGTTCAACATACCCAGCTGTAAATGGGTACCTGCCCTCTTTAGGGTCAGGGAAGGTAAAGCAGCGAGGGAGAGGAGATGGGTGCTGCCTTAAAAATTCTGGTCCCTGGAGAAGCTGAGGTCTCTGACATCTAGCTCTTCAATGACCGCATAGGTTATGGGAAACCTTTTACTGTGCGTGATTTTTATCTGCTTAAAGATCATGTTCTTGGTAACCCCTTGTTTCTATAAAAATGTATTTTACAATCCATTGTGGAAGACATTTTTCTTGTTTTCGTTTTCAATTGGTTCTCAATATTTTTTGGTTTCCTTTTCCCACTTAAATGAATATTAACAAAATATTAAGCATCTTGAACAGTGTTCTAGTTTGTGGGCAAGTTGCTTGAGGCAGCCTATGCAAGACCAGGATTCTTAATAATTAATAAAAGATTTCAGTAGCACTGTCATGAGTACGATCTGATTGCCAGAATAGTTGACAGTTTTGATATCTTGGAATTCTTGTAATAAGATTAATTTTCATGGGTGCTCATTTGCTTTGATTTTCGGAATTCTTAATTTTGTAGGATACCTCTTGTTAAAAATCTGGCAGTTTAATCACAAACTCTGTATTTTCCTCCAGACTTCTTTGATAAATGAGAAAGAATATTTTCAATGCGCTGTGAGGCTCTAAATTAAGTCATCTCAGTCAATAAAACTTGTTTGTATAGATCACTCAGTCAACTATAAGCGAGAACAGCAGAGGCCAGATGACGCAGCCTTGTCTAACCCCAGTTCTGAGCTTCTTTCTATCAGTTATCATACACCCAACTGTCTATTTAAAAAAAATCAATGTTAGTGCAAGGTATTGTCATTTTTGTTGTTGAAAACCCCCAATTCTGTAGCATTTTCAACATTGAGCATTAATGGTGGGTGGGTAGAGACATCAAAGGCTCTCTCAAAGTCAACAAAACTGACAGTCGAAAAGAACTAAGCGGATAGTTTTCATCATAAAACAATAACACCTCTACGTGATGACAGTAATTATCATCACGAAAAAAGTAAATGTATTTCAAAATTACCTGTTAATCTGGTGATTAAAGTAATGAATCAAATTAGATTGTATCTCTGAGTTTTTGTTGCTTGTTGCAGGATGTAACAGATGTGGCCAGCAGCAAGCTTGATCGTAAATCAACAGAGTTTAAGGCCAGTTCACTATGTAATTATGACATTTACACCATGGTAGATTGCTTTTTATACACTGCAAATTACAATTCTGGTATTTAAACATAAATGATTACAGAGAGAGAGAGAGAGAGAGAGAGAGAGAGAGAGAGAGAGAGAGAGAGAGAGA
>CM054161.1:6161263-6178763 GCA_028751875.1 Rapana venosa
GAGAGGAGAAGAGAAGAGAAGAGAAGAGAAGAGAAGAGGAAGAGAGAAGAGAAGAGAAGAGAGGAGAGGAGAGGAGAAGAGAGAGAAGAGAAGAAGAGAAAAGAGGAGAGGAGAAGAGAGGGAGAAAGAAGAGAGGAGAGAGGAGAAGAGAAGATAAGAGAGGAGAGGAGAAGAGAGAGGAGGAGAAGAGGATGAGGAGAGAGGAGAGGAGAGGAGGGAGAGGGGAGGGAAGGGGAGAGGAGGGGAGAGGAAAAGAGATGAGAAGAGAGGAGAAGAAAAGAGAAGAGAGGAGAGGAGAAGAGAAGAGAAGAGAAGGGAAGAGAAGAGAGGAGAAGAGAAGAGAAGGAAGAGAGGAGAAGAGAAGAGAAGAGAAGAGAAGGAAAGGAAAGAGAGGAGAGGAGAAGAGAAGAGAAGAGAGGAGAGGAGAAGAGAAGAGAAGAGAAGACAAGACAAGAGAAGAGAAACGAAGAGAAAAGAACAGATCTACTCCCCAATGATGGGCAAGATAGCTTAGTGGTCAGAACGCTTGATTCAGGATCTGAAGCTTTCTCAAGGTGAGGGTTCGAATCTCCACTGAGCTGTGTATGTTACAGGCGATTTCTGTTTTGAATCTTTGAAGGCCACTGTCAGTCAGGTCAGAATTTTGGTTTTTGTTTTTGTTTTTTGGTTTTGTTTTTGTTCCTCACCTAGAGCTCCAAGGTTTACCCACAGTGATTTCTTTTTTTGGGGGGGCGTATGCAACCGTTTTTAACCCACCATTTAGGTAGCTGCATTGTAACTTCAGAGGCCGGAGGTCACTTGATTTGACCTCCTCCTTAAAATCCAATGCGCTATGGCACACGTTTGGCACAGGCTGCCACAAAAATAAATCGGTGGTCTAGAGGTAACGCGCCTTTGTGGAAAGCGAACAGTCCGGGTCGGAAGTGTGCGGCGGTGGTTCGATCCCCGTTTGGGCCCCCAAACTCCCCTCCCCCCCCCTCCCACCCCCCATCCATTAGACCATGAGTGGTGGTCTGGGTGCTAGTTTTTGCGGATGAGACGGTCAACCGAGGTGCCGAGTGTAACACATAATGAGTCCACGCACGTGAAAGAACCCGCGGCAACAAGAGAGTTGTCTCTGGCAAAATTCTGTAGAAAAAAGCCCCCCACTCTGATTAGAGAAACAAATACAGTTACAAACAGGAACAAAAATAGTGGGTGGCGCTGCTCTTGTGGCGACGTACGCGCTTTCCTCGAGGAGAGCAGCCCAAATTTTAGGTAGAGAAATCTGCCGTGACTTAAAAGTGGTATTAAAAAAAAGAAGAAAAAGAAAAAAAAGAGTTGCCCCCCATTGTGGCACATCCCGTTGCCAGAGTTGTCTTTTCTTGCTTACCTTGGCACGTGCTTCACGTGCTGCTTCGGCCTCTGCTGCCATTGCTCTCTGCAGTTGAACTGGAAGGCGAACATCCTTACTGCACACATCAGCATCCTCATCAGCATCCTCATCAGCATCCTCATCAGCATCCTCAGGATCATTATAATAATGTATGGAATTCATATAGCGCTGAATCTTGTAAAGCAACAAATCAAAGCGCTCAGATGACTTTTTTTGTGTTTTGTATGCGCGTGTATGCGGTTTTTTAAAATTTGTCATCTGTTCCCACCGGCACACAATGGCCTACTCTTTCGAACAGCGGAACAGGATTTAACATGTGCGTAAGATGTTCTGCATGCGTTCGAACACGGGGTCTCTGTTTATAGTCTCATCCGAAGGACAGAGCCCACAGTCATTGTAAATGCTCATGGCATATTCTTCGATAAGAATATCTCGTATTGTTGTAATGATTATGGCAGATTTGTTTAAAAAATAAATGTATTGCATTTATCATGACACATTTGCTAAAAAGAAAATTCTATTCTTATTATGACATATTCACTAAAAATATTGTATTGTTGTAATTATTATAACATAATGGCAACAAAAATAAATCGAACTGTATTTATTATGACGTATTTGATTTTAAAAAATCGTATCATTGTAATCATCATGACATATAAGTTTAAAAAGATAGTCTTGTTGCAATTATTATGACATACCTAATGTATTGCTGAAATAATGACATATTCGGTAAAAATATCGTATTATCGTAGTTATCCTGACATATTCTCTCTAAAATAAAATCGTTAAAATTATCATATATTCGCTAAAAGTATCGTTTTGTGTTAATTATCATGATGTATTCACTAAAAAATATATCGTTATGTTGTAATTATCATGACATTCACTAACAAAATATCATATCGTTGTCGTTTTCATTAAACATTAATGAAAAAATAGTGTTGTAATTATTATGACATAGATAAGTTATGACATAGATAAAGAATATAGTATTGATGCAATCATCATGACATATTAGTTAAAAAGATAGTATTGTTATAATTATTATGATATAGCTATAGAATGTCGTATTGATGCAATCATCATGACATATTAGTTAAAAAGATAGTATTGTTATAATTATCATGATATAGCTATAGAATGTCGTATTGATGCAATCATCATGACATATAAGTTAAAAAGATAGTATTGTTATAATTATTATGACATAGCTATAGAATATTGTATTGATGCAATCATCATGACATATTAGTTAAAAAGATAGTATTGTTATAATTATTACGATATAGCTATAGACTATCGTATTGTTGTAATTACCATGACATATTAGTTAAAAAGATAGTATTGTTATAAAATTATTATTATGATATAGCTTTAGAATATCGTATTGTTGTAATTGTCATGACATATTAGTTAAAAATATCATATTGTTGTAATCATCATCATGACAACTTCACTAAACAGATATCGCATCATTGTATCTCTCTCTCTTCATACACACACACACACACACACACACACACACACACACACACACACACACACACACACGCACGCACGCACACACACACACTCCATATTTATTCTGACTGTTTTTCATCATTCCATGTTTGGCCTTACGCACACAGCTGCATTTTTAACCTATAGCAAGAAGCAAAACTCTTGTCCCAACTACTGACATCACACAGCGCCTTTCTGTATACGTATATAACTTGCTAACTTGCTTAAAACGTATTTTGCAAAATAAGCAATCATAGGCGCTTGTTTTAAAGCGTATTTTGCAAAATAAGCAATCATAGGCGCTTATTTTACAATACTAAATAGCGAAACAAATGTTTGTAGAAATTATGCTAACGACGAACTTATCATAGGTGACTAACATGTAATATACATTAAAATGCTTTTTGAAAAATAGGCAATCGTAGGCGTATTTTATTTTAGATTCTAAAATGGAGAACGTAATAAATGTTTGCAGAAATTATGCTAACCACAAACTTATACATAACTAACACACGTACTATAATGACATTAATGGTCGTATATATGCAACAATTTCCCCATTAGTGAGATTCGGAGCTCTAGCTTCGGGGCAATCCATTATTACACCATCATAATGTAATAATGGGATACCTAAACCCACCATCATAATGTCATAATGTAATATCATACTTTAGCACAACAGTCACACTTCTACTTGCCTGTCTACAGATTATCAGACGTTACTGTTATAATCTAACACCAATCACCAATCACTCACTCACTCAATCCATCCATCAATCAATCCATCATTTAATCAATCATGTGTTAGTTACAGACATCCAACCATGAATGCCACAATCAAGGCCTACCCTTATAGAAAAGATTAAGCTTAGATTAAAACTATTCATCTATCAAAAAAACAAAAATCTAAATTTATTTCATTTAATACCTTAACTCATGAATAATCAATATATATATATACACACGCACGCACGCACGCACGCACGCACACACACACACACACACACACACACATTATGACGAAAACTCGTGATACTCTACAACACAACATAGTTTTGATATGTCATACAACGATCACATTTACATCACTGTACCAGCTCACACTATTTCAAATCATATACTTCAAAAAACAAAACTTAAAAACCTTAACGAAAAAAACCCCAACAAATACATAATTAACTATCATCTAACATAATGCAACACTCACACCTCAATAGGGCAGAGGAGGGATGAAGGGAAGGGGGGGGAGGGCTTAAGGCTACCTCACACCAAACCATTATCTAACACTCACACCAGCAATATTCTCCTCACTCTTTGATGCCCACTCCCTTAGGGCTGCCTCACACCAAACCATTGTCTAACACTACCCTCAGCAATACAATACTCACACTTTGATACTGGCCAGCTTAGGGCCGCCTCACACCAAAATTATTCATCATCTAACACCCACGTTAGCAATACTCACGCTTTGATGCCGACTCCTTTATGGCTGCCTCATATCAAACCATTTTCTAACACTAGCACAGCAATATAACACACTTAGATATCGGCCCTCTTAAGGGCTGCCTCACACAAAGTAATCATCTAACACCCATGTTAGCAATACTCACGCTTTGATGCCGACTCCTTTATGGCTGCCTTACATCAAACCATTTTCTTATAACACTACCATCAGCATTAATTATGATATTCATACTTTGATACTGGCTCCCTTAAGGGCAGCCTCGCACCAACCCACTATCTCACACCCACATCAGCAATATAACACTGGCACTTTGATATTAGGCCCCAATAAGGGCTGCCTCACATCAAACCACTATCTCACATCCACACCAGCAATATAACAATGGCACTTTGATTATTAGGCCCCAATAAGGGCTGCCTCACACCAAACCATTCTCTCATACCGCCCTCAGCAATATCATACCCACACTTTGATACTGGCCTCTCTAAGGGCTGCCTCACACCAAACCATTCTCTAAAACCACCCTCAGCAATATAGTACTCACACTTTGATACTGGCCTCCCTTAGGGCTGTGTCACACCAAACAGTTATCTAACACCAACAACGTCAGCCAGCAATACTCACACTTTGATATTGCCCCCTTTAAGGGCCACCTCACACCAAACCCTTCTCTAACAAGAGCCAGCAATACTCACACTTCCACTCGTTCAACCTTGACTCCCCAGGGGTCTGTGGCATCATCTAGCGAGCTCTAGACAGGAGCAACAGACAGGGCAAACAGACAGCCGTCAAGCTCTGTACAGCCATGCATTCTACACACTGTCTACTCGGCTGTCTCATCTGACAGCTGCTTCTACTGCCAAACAACACAGCCAAACTTGACAGCTAAATACAGAGAAGAAATACTGACAAAAATACTTTCACATCCAGGTGTTTTTGAAGGATACAACTTTTAGTGTTAAGCAAACACAGACATGAAGGTGAAGTGTATGTGTGATGTTTCCAAACAAAAAAAACTGACATTCATGCAAACAACAAGAGCCAACATGACTTCTAGAGAAAAGTGCGCAGGAGTGGAGGAAGCTGGTTGCGAAATCTTCAGTGGTGCCCCAATGGTCTGCTAGACTACGGGATAGGTGAAGGTGAAGAAGGGTATGGGGATCAACGACTTAACAAAAAGATGCGTTTAGTACTGGAATAAAAAGTGGTATCTTAGTGATGAAATAGTTATCAAGTTTGTGTGTGTGAGGAATGTAAGAGTTTAGTGTGTGTGTATGTGTGAAGTTATAAATTCTGTCAGTTGATGAAATATACATCTTGAAAAGCTCTGTTGTCTTTACCAAAATTAATTTGTTATAGGTCTATTCTTTTCCAGAATCACTTCTCAAACTTCATTTAACACAAAATGGTGACGTTATGAAAATGTTTAATATCCAACAATGTTATTGTTTGTCAATTATCTTATTATTATTGTTTATTCTTTGCTGCCCACTTGTTTTTCTGTTCTTGTTGGTACTAATAATATAGTTTGTTGTTGTTGTGAATTGCTGTTAGGTTTCTTCTTCTGTTAAATTTGTTTGTAATCCTCCATACCCCCAGAATGGGTTACAAGAATTTGATCTTCAATCTTGTGTTATTTTCATCAAGAGCTGAGTTTCTTTACTTTTTTTTAGTGTAAAAAGCGTTTGCACATGACATTTCGTTTCCATGCTCACTGACAATCCTGCAAGTTTCCAATAAATTATCATTTATCAAATCAGTGAGGAAGCTAAATATACAATGTATATATATATATTAATTATCATTTATCAAATCAGTGAGGAAGCTAAATATACAATGTATATATATATATTTTTCGTTCCTTGGATAGATCTCCAAGGTTCACCAATGGTGAAAAGTTTGTGTATGTGACTGTTTTTGTTGTTGTTGTTGTTGCCCATAATTAAAACAGCTGTATTCCCATTTCAGAGAAAAGCTAAATATAAGACTTATTGTAATAGGATAGCAATCACGATTTAATAACAAAGGGAACACATACACAAGAACAACACCTACATCAAAAACCTCACTTGTCTATCACACCGTAATACCTGTTAGGCCTACATGCCCAGCAATCTATTTATCCAAAACCACAAAAATGTGCACAGAAAACAATAACAACAGTCTTTAACACAACAAATCAAAGCAGAACTGAAATAAGATACAAGAACCAAAACAGAAAATCAAATCAAGCTACACAAGAAAACTCTAAAAGAATCCAACGATGCACGTGACAGCCGACACACACACATCTCCACCAGTGGGTCATCAGGGAGAACAGGCCTGTTACACATCGAAATAAAACGCTCATCTACTTCAACACATCAAAATCAAAAGCTCCACAAAAATCCAGCGTTAGACACATAAAAATACAAGTGAATTAATCAGAACTGTGGCACACTCATACACACATCTATTTTTAGACATCCACGGATGTGCATGCGACCCTGACCTGGGGCTACAAGGTGAAGGTCGCCCTTTGCTTAAGGGGGAACTACTCACATTTCCACTCGCTCGACGCGAATGCCCCAAGGATCAGTGCATTCATCAAGACAAGTCTGGAAGATTCCCAAAGCACGATTGCCATTTGGGACAAAAATAGGAATAGACAAAAATAAGACAAAATGCCTTCACAAAACGCAAATTGACACTCTGAATGGGGGTATTCAAGTGCATACATAGAATCTCTTGCATGGAGGGAAAATATATATGTGCAACTTCTGTCCACACAACATTGGTCACGTTGTGCTGTCACTGCTTCAACACACTGTAGGCAACACATGAAGTGGATATATATGTATAGTTTTTGTATTCTTAAGAAGAGACAGGGATCAATTTCGCGTTTCATTTGTAATATAGAATGTATCTGAAGATTTCTGGTGGTGATAAAGTGTATTTTTGTCACTGTAATCCTGGGTTCTTTGTCCATTTTAGCTGAATGTTCCTTCATTTCTTTTTGCACTAGGCCTATATTGTTGAAAGATAAATTTAAGTTTTTTTTAAAACAAACAACCATGAAACAATCAATAATATCCAACACCTGCTCTTCTTAACATTAAACAACAACAACAACAACAACAACAAAATATCACCACTTTCGCCACCAAAAGAACAAAGGAAAACAACCCCCCCCCCCCCCACTCTTTCCCTGATTTATTTCCCCGTGGAAATGCCGGGAGCCCGACATTATACATAGCATCCCCACCTTTTGGTGGGTGGATATCGCTTCTCGGCCTTTTGGCTAGGATCAAAGTGTAGTGTGGTGGGTAGGTGGATGTAGTGTGTGTGTGGTGTGTGTGTGTGTGTGTGTGTGTGTGTGTGTGTGTGTGTGTGTGTGTGTGTGTGTAGTGTGTGTGTGTGTGGTGTGTGTGTGTGTGTGTGTGTAATGTGTGTGTGTTTGTGTGTGTGTGTGTGTGTGTTTGTGTGTGTGTGTATGATTGTGTGTATGTAGTGTGTATGTGTGTGTGTTGTGTGTGTGTGTGTAGTGTGTGTGTATAGTGTGTGTGTGTGTGTGTAGTGTGTGTGTGTGTGGTGTGTGTGTGTGTGTAGTGTGTGTGTAGTGTGTGTGTGTGTAGTGTGTGTGTGTGTAGTGTGTGTTTGTGTGTGTGTGTGTGTGTGTGTGTGTGTGTGGTGGTGTGTGTGTATGTGTGTGTAAGTGTGTGCGCGCGCGCATTTGAATACTGGTTTTGACTTTCGTAATTTTTATGTCATAGATTTGGTCTGCAGCGTACTATGTTTGTAATATGTGTCTGTTTAAACTATTGATCGTATGTTATTGTTTGCACGACTGTGTAAGAATGGGTTGAATGCCAAGCGCTTTGATTTGTCTTTGCAAGATAATTATAGCGCTAAATAAATTTCAATTATTATTATTATTTTTATCATTATTATGATTAGTAAGGATCCTATGATTCACGTTAGCTTTCCGGTGGATACAGAAACAAACAACTAATCTGTACGTACACACCATAAGCTATCACCCCAAAAGTTACAGGGAGGGAGTGTAAGCCTTGATCCTAACTTTGACCACACATTTATAATTTTTCCGACATACATCATAAACTACCCTCACCCCCTCCCTCCGTACCCCAAAAAGTACATGATGAATAATTCTGACAAATTCAGCAAGAAACAAAAGTGTGTTAAGAAAAATTATCAAAAATGTTTACAAAACAGTGTTCGGATTTATTATTTAAAAAAACTAAAACAAAAACGAAATTAACTCAACAAAAATCACACAATTTCTACTTATGACACTTATAAGACACCTTACTGTAGCAAGTACAAGATAAACGCATTTTGCTCTATCACCATAGAAACGAGATGATAAGAAGGGAGAAAACTCTGACACATTATTATTATCAATCGCACACGTGGGTGTTTTCACTGCAGACAGAAACCACCCTCCTTCCTCGCCATCTCTCCACCTCCTTTCATACTTCTCATCTATCTCTTCTCTCTACCCCCCCCCCCCACCCCCCCACACACGTAATCCTTCCACCCCCACCCTCTCTCCACCCCCTCAACCTTCAAGCAAAGTCAGGGTGGTTTAATACCCAGGGACGATATCTGACTTTGAAAATAAAGATAAATGCAGATTTCTGTGCCAATTTTTTTTTTGTTGCGGTCGGTTTGAGTGAAAAAAATAATGTACGATATGATTTTGTTGTTGTTGTTTTATGTTTATTGACGATGTTTCCCAGGCGTCTTCAGCATCAACATTATCATCGTCGTCGTCGTCGTCATCGTCATCATCATCATCACTACCACCACCACAATCATCATCATCATCATCACCACCACAATCATCGTCATCATCACTACCACCACCACAATAATCATCTTCATCACGATCATCATCATCACCACCCTCGTCATCTTCATAATGACGACGACGACGATGACGATCATCATCACATTCATTATCATCATTCCTTCTTATCTTTTTCCTCCTCCTTCTTCCCTCCTCCTCCTCCCCTTTCTTTTTTTTTCTTTCTTATTCTTCACAAAAACAGCCCAGTATCGCACACACACACACACACACACAAATACACACACACACATACACACACACACACCACCACCACCACCATCAACAACAACAACAACATCTCATCTGAAACACCGATTCTACTTTCAGATTTGAAAAGAATGTTAAAAAATGAAAAATCAATCAAATCCGCGCCTCCTCAGCTTAAACCCCTCCTACCCCCGCACCCCCCCCCCCCCTACCACCCAAAAACAAACCATACACACACACACACACACACACACACACACACACACACACACACACACACACACCTGAAAGAAAACAAAAAAAACGAACTCTCCCCCTCCCCTCAACAACAAACAAACAAAACGCCACCTTGGCAAAAATGCCTGATGTTTTGGTGAAACTGATATCAGCATTCGTAATCTTTATTTTTTTAGTAAGGGATAAAGGGGAATTAGGGAGAGGGGGGAAGGGAGGAATTAAGGGGGGGGGGTCAGGGTAGGCGGCGGATTTGTTTTTAACACTGATAAACAGAACATGTCATAAACAGCACAGGCCCATGCACAAACTTGCTCTCTGAAATATTCCCCCCCCCCATCTCTCTCTCTCCTCGGGGGGGCGGGGGGGGGGGGGGGGGGGGGACGGGATAGCCTAGTGATCAGAACATTGCGCTCAATCTGACGACCCGGGTTCGATTCCCGTTCAAGGGGGATATTTTCCCCTGGAGTTAACATCAGTGCAGACTCCACTCTCCCCAAAAGTCCTTCAGATGAGACAATAAACCGAGGTCCCGTGTGCGAACGCACGCAGAACATCTTGCCCACACGTTAAATCCTGTTCCGCTTTTCGTAAGAGTAGGCCATTGTGTGCCGGTGGGAACAGACAGATGACAAAATTGACAAAACCGCATACACTAGGGGACTAGATGTAAAAAAACCCAATAAGTGCTTATTCCATTATCATCGATATAAAAGAATGAAAAAATCTGTCTGTCTGTCTGTCACTCTCTCTCTCTCTCTCTCTCTCTCCTCTCTCTCTCTCTCTCTCTCTCTCTCTCTCTATATATATATATATATATATATATATATATATAATGGCCATATGCCGCCCTGAAGTCAAATTTTTAACGTGTGGGCTGAGGCCAGTAGCGGGCAGACCTCCTGCAGAGTGACAGACATACAGACAGACCAGCACAGGAGAAGACCTGACACTACACACCCCCACCTGGTAAGGGAAGGCAGAAAAGAGAGGATATGTCAAAAACGAATATCAAAGAACATGCGCGCACACAGACAGACTGACGGGCGGATGGACGGACGGACGGACAGGCAGACAGACAGACGGACGGACGGACAGACAGACGGACAGACAGACACACACTCTCTCTCTCTCTCACACGTACCCCCCACCCCCACCCCTCCCACATTAACACCCCCCTCCCCACACACACCCTCGCGCGCGCGCACACAACACACACACACACCTTCCCCCCATCCTAAAAACAAAACACAAAACAAAACCCCCACCCCGTACCCTTCAACCCTCCTAAACCACCACCCCCCAACCCTACCCGTCCCCAACCACCCATCACACCCCCCTCCCATTCCCCCTACCCTCCCCTCCCCCCACCCCAACCTCCCCCTCCCTTCCACCCCCCCCCTCCCCCCCCCCCCGCTCCCCCCCCACCCCCCCTCCCAACCCCACACCCCTCCCCCACCCCAACCCTCCCCCACCCCAACCCTCCCCCCACCCCCCCCTCCCAACCCCCCCACCCACCAACCCCCCACCCACCCTCCCAACCTCCTCCCCCCCCCCCCACTCTCCCCACCTGCATAAGGTGACTGATGGCCTCGCGGTCGGCCAGGATCTCGGAGAGGTTCTTGGTGCCCAGCACGTTGCGCAGCGTGGTGGCCGCCAGCAGCCGCGTGGATCGGTTGGAATCCTCCACGTTGGTGATGGACATGGTGGCGTTCTGCACCCGGTAATACACTACCGCGTCCACCGCCACCGTCACCGAGTCACGCGTCAACACCTGTAACACACAGAAGCGCAAGCACGCGCAAACACGCGCGCGCAAGCACACACGCATGCATGCACGCGCGCAAGCACAGGCACAGATGTGTTGGTTATTTAATGTTCCATTTGGAGATAAAAATTTGACTTGACTTGACTTGACACACAGACAGACACACAGACAGACACAGAGACAGACACAGGCACAGACACACACATGCATTGCTTATTCAATGTTCCATTTGGAGGTAAAAAATTTGACTTGACTTGACTTGACTTGACACACACACATACACACAAATGCATTGCTTATTTAATGTACCATCTGGAAAACAAATTTGACTTGACTTGACTTCACACACAGACACAGAGACAGACAGACAGACAGACACACACACACACACACATGCATTGCTTATTCAATGTTCCATCTGGAAAAAAAAATTGATTTGACTTGACTTGACTTGACTTGACACACACACACAAATGCATTGCTTATTTAATGTACCATCTGGAAAACAAATTTGACTTGACTTGACTTCACACACAGACACAGAGACAGACACACAGACAGACACAGGCACAGACATA
Source organism: Rapana venosa (assembly GCA_028751875.1). Classification (NCBI taxonomy): domain Eukaryota; kingdom Metazoa; phylum Mollusca; class Gastropoda; order Neogastropoda; family Muricidae; genus Rapana; species Rapana venosa. The sequence goes on from CM054161.1 coordinate 6,173,246, forward strand.
CACATGCATTGTTTATTCAATGTTCCATCTGGAAAAAAAAATTTGATTTGACTTGACTTGACTTGACTTGACACACACACATACACACAAATGCATTGCTTATTTAATGTACCATCTGGAAAACAAATTTGACTTGACTTGACTTCACACACAGACACAGAGACAGACAGACACACACACAAATGCATTGCTTATTTAATGTTCCATCTGGAAATAAAAATTTGACTTGACTTGACTTGACTTGACTTGACACACACACACACATACACACTCACACAAATGCATTGCTTATTTAATGTACCATCTGGAAAACAAATTTGACTTGACTTGACTTCACACACAGACACACACACAGACAGACAGACAGACACAGGCACAGACACACACATGCATTGCTTATTCAATGTACCATCTGGAAATAAAAATTTGACTTGACTTGACTTGACTTCACACAGACACACAGACAGACAGACACACACACACACACAAATGCATTGCTCATTCAATGTACCATCTGGAAATAAAAATTTGACTTGACTTGACTTCACACACACACACACGCACACACACACACACACACACACACACACACACACACACACACAGACACACACATGCATTGCTTATTCAATGTACCATCTGGAAATAAAAATTTGACTTGACTTGACTTGACTTCACACAGACACACAGACAGACAGACACACACACACACAAATGCATTGCTCATTCAATGTACCATCTGGAAATAAAAATTTGACTTGACTTGACTTCACACACACACACACGCACACACACACACACACACACACACACACACACACACACAACACACACACACACACACACACACACACACACAAGTAGTATTGATTAACTAAAATAGGTATGGACAGATAAGTTAATTTTATCAAGAAGGAAGTTGGCAGGATGGTTAATATTAAGACTTTTGCCTTCCAAGGATCAGTTAGATCAAGAAGGAGAGTGGCCAGCAGTGCAGGGCCCCTCTAGCTGGTGGCCCCATGGCAGCCTGATATTGATGGGCTCCCTGTGGACCTCCAACCCTGAGGATGAGACATAACAAATCTGGGTACTGCTTTGGCGGGGAGATTGGAATGAGCGGCGTGGGAACAGTAGGACGGGGGATGTCACAGAAGATGAGGCAGCAAAAAAAACCAACCAAACCAAAAACAAGAAACCAACAAGAAGAGGGTGGCAGGAGGGTTAACTAAAATGTTCGCCTGCCAGGGATTACTTAGATCAAGAAAGGAGGGTGGCAGGGTGGTTAAGACGTTCACTGAACACCACCGAAAGTGACCCCAGCAGCAGTGCAGGGCCCCTCAGGTTGGTGTCCTCACGGCAGCCTGGCACTGCTCAACCTCCTGAACTGTTCTCCATGGATATCGATAGGACATGATGAGACGAGCCTGGGTATAACTGGGGTGATGAGACCAGAATGAACGGCATGGGGACAGACAGCCAGACCCAGGTAGAGCAAACGACAGACAGACAGCCCTCCTGAACCCTAAGGTCGGTACGGTCAGGGTGAAACTGATCCCAAACGGATCGTCTGTCACTGCAAACGTACACGTGTCTCAAGCGGCTTGTGGCATCAGGTTCAACCCTGACTGTTCCAGATAGATCGTGTTCTATTTGGATCAGGTTAAAACGGCCAGCTTGCATCCTTCAGCCAATCAGTGCTCAGTTTAAAGTCACGTGCTACTTTGTGTGTGTGTGTGTGTGTGTGGTGTGTGTGTGTGTGTGTGTGTGTGTGTGTGTGTGTGTGTGTGTGTGTGTGGTGTGTGTGTGAGGGTGTGGCTTGTGAATGTGGTTGAAGCCTAAGGGCACACAGCGACGTTTTGGCTTTGTACGCCTTTCACATATTTCGTGTAGCTGTTCATCCTTTTTACTCTGTCAGGTTGGAACGAACAGGTTTTGAGCTGTCCTTCTCAACAACAAGGTTGAAAAGGATAAGTGTGTCGCCTGCTTAAGCCAGAGAAGACGAGATAGAAAAAAACACCCTTTTTCGCTCATATAACAGACAAGAATAGTTGCTGTCTGAGCATTCAACGAACAAGAAGGAGAATTGCGAAGAAAAAGAATTCTGAAGAAGCTTTCTGAAGAATTCTGGAGGAGGAGGAGGAGGAGGAGGAGGAGGAGGAGAGGAGGAGGAGGAGGAGAAGAAGAAGAAAGAAGAAGAAGAAAGAAGAATTGCGAAGAAGAAGAATGCGAAGAAGAATGCGAAGAAGAATGCGAAGAAGAAGAATGCGAAGAATGCGAAGAAGAAGAATGCGAAGAAAAAGGAGAAGAAAGCGAAGAAGAAGAAAGAAGAAGAAGAAGAAAAGAAGAAGAAGAAGAAAGAAGAAGCAGCAGCCAGCAGCAGAAGACACAACTATTAAAACCCTGCACAAAACAAACACACACAACAAAAATCAAAAACAAAATGCAAGCGCACTGTTTCAAAAACACAGACGTCAGATAATATGGAAACAGGATCGATCGATGGATGACCCCGTTCTGGTTGCTCAGTTTTTAAGGTGATTGCACAGCTCTGACAGTTGTCCCTGTAGGCTAATACAACGTTTTAATGGGATTGTTTTCCTGTACGTCAGCCTTTCTGCTCGTTGACCCTCTGACGCACCGTGGATCCCAACTATGGTGGATCGGTGGTGGTCTAGAGGTAACGCACTAAACGTCCAGGTTTCGAGTGTGTGGTGGTTCGATCCCCCATCCATGGTCTTGGTCTAGCTGACATGGAATGAATTCTGGACTTTTTTGGGGGGGACGAGGATTAAACCCACAACCTGTCAGTCTCAAGTCGAGTTTCGTCACCGCTAAACCATGGACCCTTATCAGCGATGTCAGCAAACATTCTTTCACAGGCTGAATGAATGAACACTGAGCAGTGTACATGCTGAATGAATGAACATTCAGCAGTACACAGGCTGAATGAATGAACATTGACCAGTCTACAGCCTGAATAAATGAACACTGACCAGTCTACAGCCTGAATGAATGAACACTGACCAGTCTACAGCCTGAATGAATGAACACTGACCAGTCTACAGCCTGAATGAATGAACACTGACCAGTCTACAGCCTGAATGAATGAACACTGACCAGTCTACAGCCTGAATGAATGAACACTGACCAGTCTACAGCCTGAATGAATGAACACTGACCAGTCTACAAGCTGAATGAACATTGACCAGTCTACAGGCTGAATGAATGAACACTGACCAGTCTACAAGCTGAATGAACATTGACCAGTCTACAGGCTGAATGAATGAACACTGACCAGTCTACAAGCTGAATGAACATTGACCAGTCTACAGGCTGAATGAATGAACACTGACCAGTCTACAGGCTGACTGAATGAACATTGACCAGTCTACAGGATTAATGAATGAACATTGACCAGTCTACAGGCTGACTGAATGAACATTGACCAGTCTACAGCCTGAATGAATGAACACTGACCAGTCTACAGGCTGAATGAATGAACATTGACCAGTCTACAGCCTGAATGGATGAACACTGACCAGTCTACAGCCTGAATGAATGAACACTGACCAGTCTACAGTCTTAATGAACACAGACCAGTCTACAGCCTGAATAACCACTGGCAGGCTTGCCGTTTGAATAAACCCTGACAAGCTTACCGCCTGGATGAAAATTGACCAGCTTACAGGCTGAATGAACACTGACAAAAGGGGTACAGTCTGAATAAACAATGACCAGCTTACGGTCTGAACAATCATTGACCAGTTTACAGTGTGAATACACCCTGAACGGCTTACAGTATTAATAAACACTAACCAGCACACAGGCTAAAATAAGCACTGACGAGTCTGGATAAACAATGACCAGATTACAGTCTGAATAAACACTTACCAGCTTACAGTCTGAATAATCAATGACCGGCTTACAGTCTGAATAACCAACGGCCGGCTTACAGTCTAAATAACCAACGCCAGCTTACAGTCTGAATAATCACTGACCAGCTTACAGTCCGAATAATCATTGACCGGCGTACTATCCGAATAATCGATGAACAGCTTAAGTCTGAATAAACAATGCCGGCTCACAGTCTGAATAAACAACGACCACCCGTACGGTCTGAATAAACAATGACCAGCTTTACAGCCTGAATAACCACTGACCCAGCTTACAGTCCGAATAATCATTGGCCAGCTTACAGTCTGAATAAACAACGACCAGCTTACAGTCTGAATAACCACTGACCAGCTTACAGTCTGAATAACCAACGACCAGCTTATAGTCTGAATAAACGACCAGCTTGCAGTTTGAATAATCAGTGACGGCCTTACAGCCTGAGTAAACATGAACCAGTCTACAGGCTGGCTAAGAAGCAGGAACATTGACCAGCCCAAAGGCTGGCTGTGAAGCGAGCCAGGGAGTTATTGTCGTCTGCTCTCTCTTGTCTGAAATCAATGGCGTTTGTCCAATGGTAGTAGCCATCGGCCAGAGTCTGACTTGGTCAAAGAAAAGACAGAGAATTAAGTCAGTTAGTTAGTGGTCATTTCCACCACCGCAGCAGTCTGTTATCTTAGTCTTCCCTGAATCTCTGGTATGGCTACACTCTACCGTTATTTTTTGGGGGCCAATTTTTCTTCTGTTTTCCTATTATTATGATTATGATTATTATTATTATTACTCTGGCAGTCATACCGTTACTACTAAAGCATCTACAGAAATTAAAACAACTTTTTGTGAAAGACTAGCCTCTGACTCAAAACCCATTTTGCACAAATTTGGTAGGTTTGAATTTAAAGAATTTTTTTCCAGCAAACACTGTATCCTCCTCAAGTCCTTTGTCGTCTGCTAGCTTCCTAAACCACGATACGCATGCGCGGTGGTTCAACACTGTAGGAACACAAGCAATCCTCATCTTGATGATCATCCATCTTTCTCGTGACTACCTGGTATTGCTCTATGTCCTCAATCCCCACCAAAAACCAAGTACACAGTACATTTTTTTTCTCATCTTTTCTGAAAAAATCAGCTAGAAAATAATTGTGCAGACTGGCACTCTATAAAAGATGCTACATGAGCCGGAAGCTAAAGGTGGAGTGTAGCCTAAGATCCTGTGCGGAGAAAATGCCTGGTATTTATTAGTGATGAGTTTTCTGTGTTGTGTGTGGATGTTGTCTGTTTGTCTGCAGGCTGTGGTTTGGTTTGTAGTCATCAGGGTCACACAGTGCTTAGGTTCAGATCCTTCATCTCTCTAGGAGATTAGGTTGTCATGGTTGTAAATGGATGATGATTTTGGTCGTTTAAAAACTAAATAAATGAAGGAATAATTTGGAATTTGGTCGTTTAAAAAACATTAAATGAAGGAATTTCTTTTAGTGGTGGTGGTGGTAATGTCGGTAGTAAAAAATAGTAGTAGTAGTAGTAGTAGTAGTAGTAGTAGTAGTAGTAGTAGTAGTAGTAGTGGTGGTGGTGGTGGTGGTGGTGGTGGTCGTAGTAGTAGTAGTCGTAGTAGTAGTAGTAGTAG
>CM054161.1:6181263-6188763 GCA_028751875.1 Rapana venosa
GGAGGAGAAGATCATACCCCTGTTGTGCCTTTAACGAAAGTACAGGGCACCAACTATTCCCACTTTGAATGCGAGTCTTGCTTTGTTTACCAGCAGTCACTGTTGGGTCTGGAATCGGCAGCCAACTGGAGTAGTGTACAAAGAGAAAGTCAGGCATGTGGCTAATTGCATCTCTGGCTTTGGTGGTTTGGAATGAAGGGTCTGGCATCGTTCTGCAACTGGTTGTTTTTTTTTCCTTTTTGTTGCACAGTTTGTTTATTATTGACAGAACTTGTTTGTTTAGATCAGCCAGGACATGTTGATTGGAGAAGCTTTTTACTCTGGCCCGTTTTCCGTCTGTCTGTCTCTGTCTGTCTGTCTCTCTACCTCTCTCTCTCACTCTGTCTGTCTGTCTCTCTTTCTCTCTCTCTGACTCTGTCTGTCTGTCTCTGACTCTGTCTCTCTTTCTCTCTACCCCTCTTTCTCTCTCTCAGTCTCTCTGTTTGTCTCTGTCTGTGTCTGCTCTCTACCTCTCTCTCTCACTCTGTCTGTCTGTCTCTCTCTGTCTGTCTGTCTATCTTTCTCTCTCTCACTCTGTCTGTCTGTCTCGCTTTCTCTCTACCTCTCTCTCTCTCACTCTGTCTGTCTGTCTGTCTTTCTCTCTCACTCTGTCTGTCTATCTCTCTGTCTGTCTATGTCTGTCTGTCTCTCTTTCTCTCTCTCACTCTGTCTGTCTGTCCCTCTGTCTGTCTCTCTGTCTGTCTCTCTTTCTCTCTCTCTCACTCTGTCTGTCTGTTTCTCTTTCTCTCACTCTGTCTGTCTCTGTCTGTCTCTCTACCCCCCCTCTCTCTCTCACTCTGTCTGTCTCTCTGTCTGTCTATGTATGTCTGTCTCTCTTTCTCTCTACCTCTCTCTCTCTCTCACTCTGTCTGTCTGTCCCTCTCTGTCTGTCTCTCTTTTCTGTCTCCTCTTCTCTCTACCTCTCTCTCTCTCACTCTGTCTCTCTCTCTCACTCTGTCTGTCTCTGTCTGTCTGTCTGTCTCTCTACCCCCCTCTCTCTCTCACTCTGTCTGTCTGTCTCTCTGTCTGTCTATGTCTGTCTGTCTCTCTTTCTCTCTACCTCTCTCTCCCTCACTCTGTCTGTCTCTCTTTCTCTCTACCTCTCTCTCTCACCCTGTCTGTCTGTCTCTCTTTCACTCTGTCCGTCTCTGTCTGCTCTCCCTCTCTCTGCTTATTCAGAGAACCAATTACAGGATCAAAAACAGCCAAACAAAACACAAAGACGAGATCCCCCCAAAAAAAAACACCCCCACAACCAAAAAAACAAACAAAACGAAGAGTAGTAAAACAACAATTTATCCATTTCTTAATGACCAACTGTAGCTTTTTCTACCAGGTTGCAGGGGAATGAAATGAGCGTTAGAACAGTTCCGAGCTTTGTGTTGGCTGCTGCTGCTGCTGTTGCTGCTGCTGCGACTAATTATTGTACCGTTATAATTACTGATTCAGTCCTTCCAAGATTTGCCAATAAATAAATGTCGGACCTTTCATCAACATCGATATTTTACTAAAGGGGTCATTTAAAGTAAAGGACTTATCAAAACATAAAAGTCACGCAAAAATCTGTCATCACCATCACTATTCTACTAAAGTGGTCATTTAAAGTAAAGGACTTATCTAAACATAAAATTCATGCGAAATCTTTTTTCACCATCCCTATTCTACCAAAGTGGTTATTTAAAGTAAACATTTTGCCCCCCCCCCCCCCCCTCACCCCCCCCCCCAAAAAAAAAAAAAAGTTGAAATCTTTTATCATCGTCAAAACCACCCCCCCTAAACACCAACCAGCCAACCAGCTTACCAAAAAGCTAGCCACCCACCCACCAGCCAACCAATACACCAAAATTGAGCGCAAGACAAAAACTGCAAAAAGAAAGGATGAATAGTCTAACAGACGCAAGAAGAAAGGGCATACAGACACCAATCCAAACCCACCCACCCATCCATCCATCCACCCCCCATCAAATCCTCCCTTCCACCCACCCACCCTTCCACCCACCCACCCTTCCATCCATCCATCCAGCCCCCCTCCCCCCATCAAATCCTCCCTTCCACCCACCCACCCTTCCATCCACCCCCCCCCCCCCCCCATCAAATCCTTCCTTCCACCCACCCACCCACCCTTCCATCCTCCCTTCCACCCACCCACCCTTCCATCCATTCATCCCCCCCCCCCCCCCCATCAAATCCTTCCTTCCACCCACCCCCATCAAAAAATCAATCAAAAAAATTGGATGACACAGAACAAATTACAGCTAAATGCAGATAAAACCGAAGCCATGCTTGTAGGGACCAAACACAAACTCTCTTCCATTACAACAGCTTCAATAGAACTTGGCAATGCTTCAGTTCCTCTATCCACTGCTGTGAAGTACCTAGGTGTTGTTATCGACAACACACTCTCTATGCAAAAATTAATCACCCAGACCTGTCAGTCGTGCTACTATCAGTTACGGCGTATTAGTGCAATTCGAAAGTACCTGTCCACCGATGCAACAGCCAAACTTGTCACTTCTCTTATTCTTTCACGTCTGGACTATTGTAATTCTCTTTTGTCTGGTCTGCCAGCATCATCTATCCACTCCCTTCAACGTATACAAAACTCCGCAGCTCGACTTGTTCTCAGAAAGAAAAAATCGGAGCACATTACCCCCCTCTTGCGATCTCTCCACTGGCTGCCTGTGCCACAGAGAGTAGAATATAAGATCAGTACCCTCTGTTACAAATGTCTCCACAAAACTGCACCCTCCTACCTCTGTGAATGTCTTAACCTGTACACTCCTTCACGTTCCCTCCGCTCTGCTGCAGATACCTTGTGCCTACGAATACCTAGATTCAACCAATCTACTGTTGGCCGCCGCTCTTTCTCTATTTCGGGTCCATCGACCTGGAATGAGCTCCTCTCTCTCTTCGCCAGAAGCCTAGCTATGACACTTTTAAATCAAGCCTCAAGACATATTTATTTCAAACCTAAGATTTCCCCCCTCCTGTCTCATATCAGAACTATCCCACCCTTCACTAACCCATGTCCTATCACCCTGCTAAAGTATATGACCTCTGTGTGTGTGTGTGTGTGTGTGTGTGTGTGTGTGTGTGTGTGTGTGTGTGTGTGTGTGTGTGTGTGTGTGTGTGTGTGTGTCAAAGTCAAAGTCAAACTTTTATTTTCAGATGGTACATTGAATAAGCAGTGCATTTGCTTTTTTTCATCAAGCCATCTATCTAAAGAAAGAAGAAAAAAAAAGCGAGAAAGAAAAGATAATGTATATGCAGACATAGAATAAAAAACCTAATCTATGGTAAACTATACAAATCAAACAAAAAAACCAATAACATATGCATATGTGGAATTAAAACAAAACAAAAAACCCAGAAAAATATGAGACCATACAATTCAAATAATTCAAAAATCTTGAAAAAATATCCGTCATAACACAAACAAACAAGCAACAAAGAAAAACCAAACCAAAACAAACAAAGAAGACAAAACAGAATAATAAAAAAAAAACCACACCAACTGCTTCCCTCCCCCCCCCCCTCACACACACATATACACACAAACCTTCAACCATACAAACAACTGAATAAAACAACAACAAAAAATGAATCAACAAGAACAACCACAACAAGGAAATAAACAATCAAACAAACACAAATATACATACACAACAACAACAGCGACAATAACTAACATAGGACAAGAATAACAGCCAAGACAAATGAAGAACAATATAGAACTAACAAAAGACGAGAAAAAGAGTCCAAAATATCCCCTTCCCCTCCCCAAGAAAACCACCCTAAACCCAAAACAAACAAAAGGCAAAATAAACCAGAACCCCACCCCCACCACTACCAACAACAACAACCAAATGGATATAAACAGAGGAAACTGATGTATCATTTAAACACTTACATACACATACACATCCTCACCCATATCCCCTTCACCACATAATATACTCATATATAAGAGAATGTGTGTGTGTGTGTGTGTGTGTGTGTGTGTGTGTGTGTGTGTGTGTGTGTGTGTGTGTGTGCTTTTGAAAAGCGTTTGACTATTGCAATTTTATTTCATAGATTTGGTCTGCAGCGTACCATGTTTGTAATATCTGTTTGTACTATTGATTATTTGTCATTGGTTGTATGACTGTGTAAGATTAGGTCGAATGCATGCGCTTTGATTTGTCTTTGCAAGATATAGCGCTATATAAGTTCCTTTTATTATTATTATTATTATCAAATCCTCCCTTCCACCCACCCACCCATCCATCTCTCTCTCCATCCACCCACCCACCCTCTCTCCCATCCATCCATCCACCCATCCATCCACTCACTCACCCAACCATCTGTCCATTCACCCACCCTCCGACCCATTCACCCATCCACCCATCCACCCACCCAGGAAGACAGACAGACAGACAGACAAGCAAAAACAGTTTTTGTTTTTGTTTTTTTCATCCAAACCGATCCCAATCATTCTCAAACATCCTTCTGACCTTTTTCAGCCAGAAGAATCGCAAGAGGCGTCGCAAGAGGCAAAGCAGCCCTGACAAATAAATAGTGATAGACAGAGAGGCCCATCTGAAAGGGGATCTCACACTAGCAGACAAGAGAGAGAGAGAGAGAGAGAGAGAGAGAGAGAGAGAGAGAGAGAGAGAGAGAGAGAGAGAGAGAGAGACAGAGAGAGAGAGAGAGACAGAGAGAGGGAGGGAAGGAGAGAGAGAGAGAGAGAAACAGAGACAGAGAGAGGGAGGGAAGGAGAGAGAAAGAGAGAGAGAGAGTGAGAGAGGGAGAGAGAGAGAGAGAGGGAGAGAGAGAGAGAGAGGAGAGGAGAGAGAGAGAGAGAGAGAGAGAGAGAGAGAGAGAGAGAGAGAGAGAGAGAGAGCGTACAGGGGTGAGGGAGAGGGAGAAGGAGGGGAGGGAAGGGAAGAGAGGAACACACATAAAGAGATTAGCTATTGGTCTCCTCCAATCCTTTGAAAGGGGAGATCTGAAGGGTTTTTTTGTGTGGTTTTTTTTCTCGGTTTGTTTGGGGTTTTTTGTTGGCCAGTTGAGGGTTAGACGCTGTCTGTGTCTGTCTGTGTCGCAGAGTTAAAGACAGCTATGAGGCAGACTGTCAGCCAACAGACAGACAGACAGACAGACAGTCATTCAGACAGACAGACAGGCAGACAGTCAGACAGCCAGCCAGCCAGTTAGACATCTCACAGAGTTAAAGACAGCTAGGAGACAGACAGACAGACAGTCAGATATTCAGACACAGTTAGCCAGCCAGCCAGCCAGTCAGACAGACAGTCAGACAGACAGACAGTCAGACAGCCAGCCAGCCAGACAGACACCTCATAGAGTTAAAGACAGCTAGGAGACAGTCAGTCAGACAGACAGACAGACAGTCAAACAGCCATCCAACAGACAAACAGACAGCATATTGCAGAATGAAAGACAGCTAGGAGAGAAACAGCCATCCAGCCTACAGCCAGACAGCCAGCCAGCCTGCACACACACACACACACATACACACTCACATACACCCTCACATAATTCACAAAACCGCATACACACGGGGACTGGATGTAAAAAAGCACATAAGTACTTATTCCATTATCCTCGATATGAAAGAATAAAAAAAATAAACATACATACATACGTACGTACATACATACAGACAGAGAGACAGACAACTAGCCAGCTATCCAGACAAAATCCTTCTCACCTCTTGGGGCGGGACATCAAAGGACACGGTTCTCAGGTCCACCTTGGTGTAGGAATCCATACAGGGAATGATGAAGAAGAGACCTGTAGCACACACGCACGCACGCACACACGCACGCACGCACACACAAATGTTCAAGGTACCTTCTGAATAAAAACATTCGACTTTGACACGCACATCTCCCTCTCCCTCTCTCTCTCTCTCTCTCTCTCTGTCTCTCTGTGTCTGTCTGTCTGTCTGTCTGTGTCTCTCTTTCTCTTTTCCTCTCTCTCTCTGTGTCTCTATGTGTCTCTCTCTCTCTCTCTGTGTGTCTCTTTTCCTCTCTGTCTCTGTGGTGTGATATCTTCAGTTTAACGTCTATTCACATTTACTGATTTTAGACGTGGGAAAAAGTAATCTAAACAAGAGAACGCAAACAATAACAGAAAAGAGTCAGATAACAGTACTTAATAAAAAACTAACTTTTAAGATACTACACAAACGGATTTATCGGACTTCTTATTATCAATCCTAACACAATGTCCAACAGTAACGATGGTTCAGACAAAAATCTGATCCAGTGACAAACTTGGTACAGCAGGTAAAAATGCTTGTAAATGTCCACAATAAAAAATAACATGCCTATTGGCAATCTTCTCCCCCACAAATACAGTTTACATCTTTCACGTTTTTTGTCCTGGAAGCATTTAGTTTAAATCTGTGTCTCTGTCTCTGTCTTTTCTGTCTCTGTGAAGGAAGGTGGCAGAATGGTTAAGACGTTTGCCTGCCAACAAGTAAACCGTGAGGTTCTGGGTTCGATTCCCAGCCTCGCCCTTTCTTCCCAGTTTGACCCAAAAAATCGAACTGAATAATAATAATAATAATAATAATAATAATAATCATAAATGAAATTTATATAGCGCTGTATCTTGCACAGACAAATCAAAGCGTTTGCACTCAACTCATTCTTACACAGTCATGCAACCAATAGCAAGTAATAGTTCTAACAAGTCCAAATGCACACACACACACACACACACACACACACACACACACACACACACACACACACACACACACACACACACACACACGTTATACACTTTGGCAGGGTGATGGAAATTTTGGCTGTTGAAAAGCAGGGATAGCTATGAAATGAAACAGGATAGGAAATTCTTAGGTTTGAAACAAATATGTCTTGAGGCCAGATTTAAAAGAGTCACAAGAAGGCCTTTGGCGAAGAGAGATAGGGAGGCCATTCCAAATCGATGGACCAGAAACAGAGAAAGAGCGACGGCCAACAGTGGACTGGTTGATTCTAGGTGTTTGTAAGCACAAGGAATCTGCAGCAGAGCGAAGGGAACGAGAAGGGGTGTACAGGTGGAGACATTCACAGAGGTAGGATGTAGGTAGGAAGAATGTCATCCTTCCGATGAGACTATAAACCGAGGCCCAGTATGCGAACGCATGCAGAACATCTTGCGCACACGTTAAATCCTGTTCCGCTTTTCGAAAGAGTAGGCCATTGTGTGCCGGTGGGAACAGATTACAAAATTGACAAAACCGCATACACACGGGGACTGGATGTAAAAAAGCACATGAGTGCTTATTCCATTATCCTCGAAAACCCCCCAAATATGAGCGCTTTGATTTGTTGCTTTACAAGATTCAGCGCTATATAAATTCCATACATTATTATTATTATTATTATATTATCATAATAATAATAATAATAATTATTATTATTCTCTGTTTCTGGTCTGGAACCCCCA
>CM054161.1:6203763-6221263 GCA_028751875.1 Rapana venosa
GAAAGGTGAGGGCGATGACGATGACGGAGAGGACGTAGAGGATGTAGCCACAGACGCCGATGCTGCCACCCTCATTCATACGTAGCTGATCTGAAAAGAAAGCACCACAAACACATTAACGATAACGATGACAAGAACAACAATAACATGAAGGAGGAGGAGGAGGAGGAAGAGTTGGAGGAGAAGCAGCAGCAGTAGCAGCAGCAAAATGAAGAAGAAGAAGAAGAAGAAGAGAAGAAGAAGAAGAAAGAAGAAGAAGAAGAAGAAGAATTGTGAAAGAGAAGAAGAAAAAGAAGAAGAAGAAGAAGAAGAAGAAGAAGAATTGCGAAGAAGAAGAAGAAGAAGAAGAAGAAGAAAAAAAAGAAGAAGAATGCAAAGAAGAATGCAAAGAATGCAAAGAAGAAGAAGAAGAGGAAAGAAGAAGAAGAAGAAGAAGAAGAGAAGAAGACGAAGAAGAAGAAGAAGAAGAACAAGAAGGAGAAGAAGAAGAAGAAGAAAGAAGAAAGAGAAGAAGAAGAAGAGGAGGAGGAGGAGAAGAGAGGAGGAGGAGGAGGAGGAGGAGAGAGGAAGAGGAAGAGGAAGAAGAATGCGAAGAAGAAGAAGAATGCGAAGAAGAAGAATGCAAAGAGGGAAAACGAAGAAGAAGAATACGAAGAATACGAATACGAATACGAAGAAAAAGAAGAATGCAAAGAAGAAAAATGCAAAGAAGAAGAAGAAGAATTGCGAAGAAGAAGAATTGCGAAGAAGAAGAATTGCGAAGAAGAAGAAGAATTGCGAAGAAGAAGAAGAATTGCGAAGAAGAAGAATTGCGAAGAAGAAGAATTGCGAAGAAGAAGAAGAAGAAGAAGAAGAAGAAGAAGAAGAAAGAAAAGAAGAAGAAGAAGAAGAAGAAGAAACAACAACAACAACAACAACAAGAAGAAGAATTGCGAAGAAGAAGAAGAATTGCGAAGAAGAAGAAGAATTGCGAAGAAGAAGAAGAATGCGAAGAAGAAGAAGAAGAAGAATTGCGAAGAAGTGCGAAGAAGAAGAAGAAGAAGAAGAAGAAGAAGAAGAAAGAAGAAGAAGAAGAAGAAGAAGAAGAAGTCAAAAGAAAAAGAAGAAGAAGAAAAAGAAGAAGAAGAAGAAGAAGAAGAAGAAGAAGAAGAAGAAGAACAAGAAGAACAAGAAGAAACAAGAAGAGAGAAGAAGAAGAAGAAGAAAAAAAGAGAGAAGAAGAAGAAGGGAAGACGGAGGAGGAGGAGAAGGAGGAGGAGGAGGAGGAGGAGGAGGAGGAGAGGAAGAGGAAGAGGAAAGAATTGCGAAGAAGAAGGAAGAATTTCGAAGAAGAAGAATTGCAAAGAGGATACGAAGAAGAAGAATACGAAGAATACGAATACGAATACGAAGAAAAAGAAGAATGCAAAGAAGAAGAATGCAAAGAAGAATGCAAAGAAGAAGAAGAAGAATTGCGAAGAAGAAGAATTGCGAAGAAGAAGAATTGCGAAGAAGAAGAATTGCGAAGAAGAAGAATTGCGAAGAAGAAGAATTGCGAAGAAAAAGAAGAAGAAAGAAGAAGAAGAATTGCGAAGAAGAAGAAGAAGAAGAAGAAGAAGAAGAAGAAGAAGAAGAAGAAGAAGAATTGCGAAGAAGAAGAAGAATTGCGAAGAAGAAGAAGAAGAAGAATTGCGAAGAAGAAGAAGAAGAAGAATGCGAAAGAAGAAGAATTGCGAAGAAGAAGAATTGCGAAGAAGAAGAAGAATTGCGAAGAAGAAGAATTGCGAAGAAGAAGAATTTGCGGAAGAAGAAGAAGAAGAAGAAGAAAAGTAGTCAAAAGAAGAAGAAGAAGAAGAACAAGAAGAAGAAGAACAAGAACAAGAACAAGAAGAAGAAGAAGAAGAACAAGAACAAGTCTGAAGGAAAAAAAGAAGAACAAGAAGAAGAAGAAAAAGAAGAAGGAGGAGGAGGAGAGGAGGAGAGAAGGAGGAGGAGGAGGAGGAGGAGGAGGAGAGTTACGAAAAAAGAATTTGAAGAAGAAGAAGAAGAAGAAGAAGAAGAAGAAGAAGAAGAAGAAGAAGAAGAATGCAAGCAATATAGAGAAGAAGATTGCAAAGAAGATTGCGAAGAAGAATGCAAAGAGGTATGCAAATGAGGAGTGGAGTAGGAGGAGGAGGAGGAGGAGGGGGGAGGAGAAGAATAAAAATGCAACGAAGAAGCTGTCTGTCACTAAATCGACAAAGTTGTTTATCATTAAATTGTCAAAAATTTAATAGACTCTCACTAATTTGTAAAAAATTGCCTTCCACAAAATTGTCAGTTACTAATTTTTCAAAACTGTGTGTCACTACATTATCAAAACTGTCTTTCGCTAAATTGTCAAACATGTTCTGTTATTTACTAAATTGTCAAAATGTTTGTCATTAGGTTATCTATCACAAAACTACCTATTACTGGTAGTCCTGGTTTAGTAGAACTTAATAAGTAATTAAAAAACAAAAACAAAAACAAAGCCACTGTCACTTATACAATCCTCAGACAGGTCCCAGTAATTTAAAAAAAAAAATCTGTAAGCTTCTTGGTGCGTTCACAAAAAAAGAAAAAAAAAGAAGAAAATGTTATACGCCCCCTCAAACCAGCCCCACTCTCATTCTCCCTCCCCAAAGTTTCTTTTTACCTCCCCCCCCCCCCCCACCTCCAATAACCATCCACCCGTCTGGTATTAACATGTTATGCACTCTACAACAGCAGCAGCAGCAACAACAATAACAGCAGCAGCAACAGGAGCAGCAGCAACAGCAGCAACAACAGATCCATAGGGAAGTGGATGATTCGCAAACTTACAGACTTGACAGGAATGCACAAGATTTTCTGTCTGTATTCCTCTACTGGGAGGATTTGCTCCCTGTCGGAGCACCGCTTTCCCCCCAGCCAAGTAACGCACGCCGAGCTTGGTTACCAGTTGGAGTGACCGTTGCGCGCTTGCTTCATACAGTTCCGCCAGTTCACTGCAGCTGTCAATGGATACCGCCCTCTTAGGTCAGGGAAGATAAACAAACGAGGGAGAGGAGATGGGCGCCGCCCTCAATATGCTGGCCCTAGAGAAGTGAGGTCTCTGACGCCTCGCTCCCCTACGACCTTATAGGTTATGGGACTCCTTTACCTTACTCCTTTTTACTATTCCTCTACTAGGAGCTTTCCGCTTTCCATTTCCTTCGGATGAGACTATAAACCGAGGCCCCGAGTGCGAAGGCACGCAGAACATCTTGCGCACACGTTAAATCCTGTTCCGCTTTTCGAAAGAGTAGGCCATTGTGTGCCGGTGGGAACAGATGACAAAATCGACAAAACCGCATACACACGGGGACTGCATATAAAAAAGCACATGAGTGCTTATTCCATTATCCTCGATATAAAAAAAAATCTGAGCGCTTTGATTTGTTGCTTTACAAGATTCAGCGCTATATAAATTCCATACATACATTAATTCCACGGCTTGCCAAGTCAAATATTACCAGATTTGGTATTTTAGCTTTAAAAGGATGGGGGGGTTATTCAGAACTGCGAGGAAGGAGGAAAGAGAGGTTTGTTGGAAGTGATGCAGGTCGGGAGGCAGGGTGGAGGGTTGTTTGAAGTGATTTAAGTGTCGGGGTGTGTGGTGGGTGTGTGTGTGTGTGTGTGTGTGGGGAGTGGGGGGGGGTAGTGCCAGTGTGAGAAGAAACGTTGTGGATGGTTGGGGTGGGGGTGGGTGGTGGGGGGAGAGAGAGAGAGAGAGAGAGAGAGAGAGAGAGAGAGAGAGAGGAGAGAGAGAGAGAGAGAGAGAGAGAGAGAGAGAGAGAGAGAGAGAAAATCAAATTAAGTTCTTTGATTTTGAGGATCATAAATAAGCACCCATGTGATAATTTACACACACACACAAGAGAGAGAGAGAGAGAGAGAGAGAGAGAGAGAGAGAGAGAGAGAGAGAGAGAGAGAGGAGACAGAGAGAGGACGGAGAGAGAGCGAGAGAGGTGAGAGAGGAGAGAGATGAGATGAGAGTTGTGTGGTGTGATGTGAATGAATGAATGAATGAATGATTTTTTATTTTCCATGGTTACAGAGAAGAGAGAGAGAGAGAGAGAGAGAGAGAGAGAGAGAGAGAGAGAGGAGAGAGAGAGAGAGAGAGAGAGAGAGAGGAGAGAGTGTGTGTGTGTGTGAATGGATGAATGAATGAATGAATGAATGAATAAATGATTTTTATTTTTCCATGGTTAAGAGAGAGAGAGAGAGAGAGAGAGAGAGAGAGAGAGAGAGAGAGAGAGAGAGAGAGAGAGAGAGAGAGACAGACAGACAGACAGACAGACAGACAGACAGACAGAGACAAAGAGACAGAGAGATGTCTGGGACAGCATTTTAGTGTTTGGATTTTACAGATAATCGATCTTTAGACATTTTCTTCACTTCCTTGCCAAACCAGAATGACATTTTTATCGTCAGCTTTAGGCTAGTGATCGATTTTGCGTGTGGGAGGATGGAAAGCCATAGTGTAAGAGACAGAATTCTGCAATTTGATTTTGATCATTACAGATCTGCCAAGGTTTGTTCAATTTATTGATTTTTCTTTTACTACTAAACGTAATGTTTACTGTGAGGTTTTTTTTTTTCCGTTTGAGATTGACGTGTTTTATTTTGTCTATAAAACAGAAAAGTACGAGTTCGTCTCAGTGCAAGTAAAAACGGACATTATGCTCTTTTACCTGTATGTTTGTTTTCACTGATTCAAAACGTAACGATTTGTGCAGCCATTTCAGACTTTCCACCATACATAGTAAAGTGGACGGGACAGCTCAGTGGTCAGAGCACTCGCTTTTTTCCCCCCAAGCCAAGGTTAAGCAGCGTCGAGCGTGGTTACCACTTGGATGGGTGACCGTTTGTGCGCCTTGGCTTCAGTACAGTCCCCCAGTTCACCCAGCTGTAAATGGGTACCTGCCCTCTTTAGGGTCAGGGAAGGTAAAGCAGTGAGGGAGAGGAGATAGGCGCCGCCCTCAATACGCTGGCCCCTAGAGAAGCTGAGGTCTCTGACACCTCGCTCCCTAACGAGTGCATAGGTTATGGGAACACCTTTACTTTTATTTTGTATTTATAGTGTATGACCTCTTTCTTGCTCTCAATTGAAATCATTTCCAACTAGATATCAAAAGCCGGAATGCGGATACCTTAATGGTGGTGGAAAAACGGTCGCACACGCTAACAAATCTCACCATTGGTGAACCTCAGAGCTCTTAGCCGAGGAACGAAAAAACTACATTTTGAGTTCAGCCAATCAGAATACACGTTACGTAAACATCGGCAAGAAATGATCAGCCAATCAGGAAGAAGGAAATAACAGCGCTTAGGGAAGGCAAAAAGATGTTCATGATGTCTTCTAATCACTGACATCCTTTAGATTTACATATATACATACACATACACCACACACACACACACGCACATACACACACACCCTCACACGACAAAATTTACAAAACTGCATACACACGAGGACTGGATGAAAAAAAGCACATGGGTGTTTATTCCATTATCCTCAAAATAGAACACGCACGCACGCACGCACCCCCCCCCCCCCCACACACACCAAACGCACACACACAAACACACACACCACCCTCCACACAAAGACATAATGATGCAAAACATAACATAAAACAAAAAACATGCATTTCTGAAAACTGCGAATAAGAATACTTCTTTTTTCCCCCCCAAAGTTACCGGACACAACATTTCCATATAATATAAAAAGTGCACGCGTTTACCTTAGCAGCACTTAATACACCAGCCAGCCAATTGATAAATCACCCGGCCAGGTTTTCAGATTCTTCCCTACATTTTTAAAGCCAGACACATCACTCTCTTCTCTCCTACCACCCTCTCAGCCCTCCACCTATCTTTTTTTTTTTTTTATTGTTTATAGGCCAGCAACTTTCAAAATATACCCTCCTTTCTGGGGGGACAGGATGGCCTAGTGGTTAGAACGTTGCTGTGCTCGTGATCTGATGGCCCGGGTTCGAGCCACCACGGAGGCTCCTGTTGTAGGGAATTTTACCCGTGGAGTTAATATCAGTACTGACTCCACTCTCCTCCTGAAAAAGTCCTTTGGATGAGACTATAAACTGAGGTCCCGTGTGTGTGTGAACGCACGCAGAACATCTTGCGCACACGTTAAAAACGTGTTCTGCCTTTGTGATGAGTAGGTTAGGTGTGTGTGTGTGTGTGTGCTGGTGGGGACGGATGACAAAATGGACAAAACTGCATGCACACGGGGATTAGATGTAAAAAAAACAAAAGCACACGTGTTGGTTCCATTATCCTCGCGATAAAAGAATACATGAATATAAAATCTCTCTCTCTCTCTCTCTCTCTCTCTCTCTCTCTCTCTCTCTCTCTCTCTCTCTCTCTCCACACACACACACACACACACACACACACACCCGAACAAACAATGTATTATCTTATCGATTTTCCTCTTTTTACTGGTTTAATTTATTGGTAAAGGTTGCAATAATGTAGTATTTCAGTATAATCATTAAGAAATTTGTTCTTAGATAAATGGATTGATGAAAAAAAGCAAATGCATTGCTTATTCAATGTGCCATCTGGAAATAAAAATTTGACTTGACTTGACTTGACTTGAACACACACACACACACACACACACACACAAGGTTGCCTCCATAAATAATCCACGGCACAGTAAAATAGACAAAATGGCTGTTCCTCTTACTCTCTCAACCAAAAATCGTTTCCAGTTTGGCCAATGGGGAAATGCGTTAAGCAATCAAGGGCATGGATCATTAGCCAATCAGATAGATGGAAACAAAACGCCTTTGGGACTGGGGAGATAGGAGAGAGAGAGAGAGAGAGAGAGAGAGAGAGAGAGAGGGAGGGAGGGAGAGAGGGGGAGGGGGGAGAGAGGGAGTGTCCTCTCAGATGTGGATGATTTATGACTCTGGAAAATCGGCTGATAATTTCCTGACTTCAAACGTTTTCCCAATGAATGCATCCACCTAACAGACATACAGACAGACAGGCAGACAGACAGACTAAAAAACAACAACTAAACAAAAGCGTCGAAAGTATATTAAAAAATGTTTTGCAACAGGTTGAAAATGCTTTTGGCTATTAAAAAAAAATCAGGCATGTTTTATTTAAATAGTATATTTTGAATAGTGTGTGTGTGTGTGTGTGTGTGTGTGTGTGTGTGTGTGTGTGCGCGCGCTTGAATGTGTGTGTATAATATATGTATGTGTGTATGTCAGCGCGCGACATCAAAAGCTGCCAACTTTAAAGAAGCGTGCTATTCTTTAAAATATATTACATAGTGCATGCTTTGTCATTTTAAAATGCCACATAAATGATCATTTCTCAAATTGAGACATCAAAGTATTCATTCTTGAGTCTTGAATTTCTCCTTTCACATGTTTTGAAGTTACCGATTGGGTAACTGTTGGCATGTAATACCAATACACACCTGTTTAGAGAGCAAAAAGCCCGGGAAGATGCCGGGGGACCTGGCAGTATAAACAGCATCCCCACCTTCTGGAAATTCTGCGCTAGGAATTCCCTCTTTTCTATCCCTTTCCTTGTTTCTGCCTTGCTCCTTTTCTTCCAATCACCCCATTCTATACTAGGCTCTTTTCTGTCATCTTGGTCCATTCTCTTGCCCCATTGTTTTTTCTCTTCCAGAAAGACTTTAAAAGATAATTCTCACCCAAGCTGAAGTCAGCTGCGCTGGGCCTGACTTGTCAGGCGCTTAACGGCAGCGCAACGCATTTTCACTCATATGACAGACAACAATAGTTGCTGTCTGAGTGTTCGACGACGAAGAAAAAACCTCACTGTCTAATGAAGGAAACGAAGAAAGGTTTCTAAACTCCAGGCTATATTGTAGATCTGTCAATGCCTTCATTCCCTTTGTGTAAATGTCCACTTGTACATGTTAAAGATCCCTGCCATTTATATCACGGTTAAGGAAAAAAAAACGAGCGAAAAATCGAAGAGCATGGCTTAATTAAGCTAAGATTCATCTACATATGAATACTGATCGTGCAATAAGAATCTTTTTCTTCTTTTTTTCCCCTTTGCTCATCAGTACAAATGCTCCGCTTTTTACACAGGGAAATTGATTCTCAACGTGGAACGGGGTCACAGAGAAGAAGAGAAAGGGAGGAGAGAAACGTTTCCGGTGTTAGACTAGAAGGAAAAAATAAAAATAAAATAAATGGAAGTGTGGAAATACATTTTTTTTAAACCCAGTTTTTGTCGACAATTTTGGGAGGATCAGATTACCGATCAATGGTGTAATTATTATTTTTGTTTTTGTCCCCAAATTTTGTATGTTAAATATGGTTTAGATGACTGTGCGTGGTTTTTGTTGTTGTTGTTGCTGTTGTAGTTGTTGTTGTCATTCTTCCAATCTTCTGGCATTGAAACTACTTTCAATGAGTCCCCCGCACCCCCCCAAAAAAGAAACAAAAAAGAACTCAACAACAAAAACTAAATTCTAACAAAACAGTTACAGTTGATGGAAATGGGTTCACACACACAACACGGTCAGACGGATAGGACTCCCCCCTCGCCTCCCCCCCCTCCCACACACACAAACACACACATGTGCACAGTTGTGTGTGTGTGTGTGTGTGTGAGAGAGAGAGAGAGGAGAGAGAGAGAGAGAGAGAGAGAGAGAGAGAGAGGAGAGAGAGAGAGGAGAGAGAGAGAGAGAACAGACAGACAGACAGACAGACATTCAGACAGTCTGTCAGTCAGACAGTCTGTCAGTCAGACAGACACACATACACACACCAACACACACAGGCACCCCCCTCACACCCCCTCCCCTCCCACACAAATACGAACACAGACAGAATCCATCAGTGACTATAGATTATTCTCCACACCGATCCAGCCTCCATTTCCAAACTGTATACTCACAGAGAAGAAGGACCAGCAATCACTCCACCCAAAACCCGACAACACAGCCATCTCTTTATCGACATATCTCTATCTCACTAAATGAGAATATACCAGATCAGCCACTCACAGATAGCCACACCCACACCCACACACACGCACACATCGTTAGCCAATCAGACGAGAAGAAAACTTTACTTCTGAGCCAATCAAACCGAAGGAAATGGGATCTTTAACGTGTGTATTTGGATCTTTTGCATGTGTGTATATAAGGTAAAAGTAAAGGTGTCCCATAACCTATGTGGTCGTAGGGGAGCGAGGCGTCAGAGACCTCAATTTCTCTAGGGGCCAGCATATAGAGGGCGGCGCCCATCTCCTCTCCCTCGCTGCTTTACCTTCCCTGACCCTAAAGAAAGCAGGTACCCATTTACAGCTGGGTGAACTGGGGGCTGTACTGAAGCCAAGGTGCGCAAACGGTCACCCATCCAAGTGGTAACCACGCTCAAAATTGTCATTAACTTGGCTGGGGGAAAGCGAGCACTCTGACATCTGAGCTATCCTGTGTATATACACGAAAGGAATTAATGCACTGGCAGGTCTGCAGTTAAACGTTGACCTGGCAGATTGTAAAAATCCCCACCTTAATTTGCCAGACGGCGAAGTCAAGATTTGAACCCACGACTTCATGGACCCATTCGGCTAAAGTGTCCATCGGACATGCGTTATTTTAAAACTGTAAGAGGATATTTTCAAAATCAGATATTGGAAGAATAACCACTAAACCATGTATATTCTAAACTGTATTGAGTGCAAAGAGAGAAAGATTACTTTTCTTTTAAAAACAGAAAATTGTGAGAAATAAGGGGTTAAATAATGGCGATGCCAATGTGTGTGTGTACACATAGAATGGAAAAATTAATGTGTGGGCTAAGGCCAGCAGGCAGACCTGCAGAGTGACAAGCAGGGGAGAAGACCAGGCACTACACACTCCATCTGGTGTGTTAGTACATGTCCAAATACCATATGGGGATATGCAACACACACACACACACTGGGATCACAAAATTTACAAAACTGCATACACACAGGGACTGGATGAAGAAAAAGCACATTAATGCTTAATCTATGATCCTCAAAATAAAAGAATAGATAAATACATAAATAAGTTTGACTTCACACACACACATGCACGCACGCACACGCACACACACACACACGAAACCAACAGAAAACAAAAATAACACACATTTTGCAAAATCAAATCAACACGGACAAAACTGGCAATCAAACAAAGGAGATGAAAGTGAAGGGAAATTATAAATAATCCACTTGGAGGCAGAACTCTTGGAACATAATTATGTGACTTGCAAGACACTGGGCATCCTTTAGAAAATGATCTGTCTCTTTCACAAATCTGATTGACATAATTATAGCAAACTTGATCATCTTTGAGCTTCCTCTGTAATGCTGACTGCATCGAAAATTACAACGAATTGGTATGATGATCTCATTTGGTTTTTAGTCACTTATTTGTTTGTTTGTTTTTTTCATTTATCTATTTATTTATTTATTTAGTTGTGTATTAAGGGGACGGGATAGCTCAGTGGTCAGAGCACTTGCTTTCCCCAGCTAAGGTTAAGCAGCATCGAGCCTGGTTACCACTTGGATGGGTGACCGTTTGCACAACTTGGCTTCAGTACAGTTCCCCCAGCTGTAAATGGGTACATGCCCTATTTAGGGTCAGGGAAGGTAAAGCAGCGAGGGAGAGGAGATGAGCACTGCCCTCAATATGCTGGCCCCTAGAGAAGTGAGGTCTCTGACGCCTCGCTCCCCTACGACCAATAGGTTATGGGAACACCTTTACCTTATTTATCTAAGTATTTATTTATTTCTTTATATTAGATATCTGGCAATGTTGATATTTTTTTTATACAAAAACTCCCTTCTTCTTCTTCTTCGTCATCGCATGCTCCGACAGCAATTATTGGTGTCTGTCATATGAGCGAAAATGCGTTGCAAGTGCCTTACCAGTCAGGCCCAGCACATCCAACTTCCCCGTGGGAGAGAATTGTTATCTGTAAAGTCTTTCTGGGGATAAAAAAAAGGGCAGGAGAATGGACCAACAAGGCAGAAAATCGAGAATGTGACAGAAAAAATGGAACAAGACAGAGAGGTATAGAAAAGAGGAAAAGTCTAGCACGGAATTTCCAGGAAGGAATGCTATTTATTTATTTATTTATTTATTCTTTTATTTCGAGGATAATGGAATAAGCACTCAGGTGCATTTTTTTACATCCAGTCCCCGTGTGTATGAAGTTTTGTCAATTCTGTCATCCATTCCTTCTAGCACACAATGGCCTACTCTTCCAAACAGCGGAACGGGTTTTAACGTGTGCGCAAGATGTTCTGCGTGCGTTCGCACACGGGACCTCGGTTCATAGTTTCATCCGAAAGACTTTAGGGGAGAGTGGAGTCAGCACTGATGTTAACTCCAGAAGGAAAAAAATCCTCTTGAACGAGATTCGAACCCGGGTACGGTGAGCAGATCATGAAGCGCAATGCGCATCACTTTAACTAACCAGGCTATCCCTGTCCCCTCCTAATCCTACCAGCCAAATCGACAGTGCCAAACTGTCCATGCTATTTTTGGCCTCAAAGTAGCATTGATGCTATTCATTGCCTTTCTTCACCACTCAGGAACAGTTCCATTTTCTAAAAAAACAAAAACAACAAAAACCAAACAACCCCCACCCCCTTCCTTCTCTCTCTCTATCACACACAGTCGATATCTGAATGGTTGTGGGGAGAGGAGGAATTTAAAAGAGTGTCATTTTCTTCCTGCTCCCCCCCCCCCCCCAACCCCTCCCCTCCCCTTTCTTTGTTTCCCTGTCTGCTAGCTGGTTCAACAGGGGGAGGGGGTGGGGGTGGAGGGATGGGATAGCCTGGTTGGTTAGAGCGTTTCGCATGGCGCTCGTGATCTGCTGACCCTAGGTTCAAATCTCGTTCATGGGGATATTTTCCCTTGGAGTTATCATCAGTGCCGACTCCACTCCTCTCAAAAGTCCTTCGGATGTGACTATAAACCGAGGTCCCGTGTGCGAATGCACGCAGAGCATTTTGTGTATACTTTAAAACCCGTTCCGCTTTTTGGAAGAGTGGGCCATTGTGTGCTGGTGGGAATGGGTGGCATTTACAAAACTGCATACACACGGGGATTGGATGTAAGAAATAAGCACATGAGTGCTTTTACCATTATCCTCGAAAAAAGATAGAGTGAATAGATGAGATAGATAGATGGATGGATCGATGGATAGATAGATAGATAGATAGATAGAGATAGATAGATAGATAGATAGATAGATAGATAGATAGATAGATAGATAGATAGATAGATAGATAGATAGATAGATAGATAGATAGATAAACCTATTAATTCAGTTTGCACACAGCAGGGTAAAGGTTTCAGGGGTGATGGTTAAGTTGTGGGTTCTGGTTGATTGGGAAAAGTGATGACTATTCTTGTGTGATGGTTTGTGAGCAATTTGTCCAGGATGGAGTTTTTGGAGAGTGTCCTTTTCTATCGATTTTAGTTTGTGATCAATGTCTTACATTTTCCCTGTCAACATTTTTGGCTATCTATGTAGTTTTTGTTGTACGTGTGTTTACATTTACACACGCTAAAATTCACTTACTTTCAAACATACTCTTTTGCTTAAGTTAGATATGAAAAGGGTGTTCCCATAACTTATGCAGTCGTTTGGGAGAGATGTGTCAGAGACCTCAACTTCTCCAGGGGCCAGCATAATGAGGGCGGCGCCCATCTCTCTCCCTTGCTGCTTTACCTTCCCTGACCCTAAAGAGGGCAGGTACCCATTTACAGCTTGGTGAACTGGAGAACTGTACTGAAGCCAAGGCGCGCATACGTTCACCCATCCAACTGGTAACCACGCTCGATGCTGCTTAACCTTAGCTGGGGGAAAGCGAGTGCTCCGACCACTGAGCCATCCCGTCCCCGGTAATAAAATATCATCTGTAAATAACAGCAAATCAACAGGAACGAGATCAGTACTCAAACAAAGAAGATAGAAGCGAGCTCTGAATTTGTCTTTGATGCCAGACACACCAGTCAGCATTGCGGAATCGTTCTAAGACAAGGTCAAACTAGACAAAGAACAGAACACAAATGTTTGACAGTTTCTCTATGATCTTCCCCCCTCCCCAGGGTAATGAATATGCAGGACACTTGATGACCTTTCCGATTACACTTTGATGTTCGTTGTATGAAACGGCACAAACACACAACATTGAGACGAAGTAAGCGTGGGTTTTCTTTGTTGGTTTGGTCCTCCCCCCCCCCCCCCCCCCACACACACAACACCTCCCCTTTTCTCTGTCTCTCCAATCTATATCCTGATCATTTTCTTGTTTTGCTCCGAAATGTTGCAATTAATGTAAAAAGAGATGTGTGTGCTAGTTCCATGAGTGAATGATGTAAATGGCGAGTCTGAAGTGTTTTAATAATTAAGCATTCTTTGAAAGGTATGAGAGTGGGGGGGGGGGGGGGGGGGGGGGGGGAGCGGAGGAGGCAGAGGCGGGGGTTGGGGATGGGGGTGGTGGAGAAGGTGTGTCAAATTGTAATGAGTCTGGTGGCCTTCTACAATAACATTTTTCAGAGTTTCTCTCTCTCTCTCTCTTCTCTCTCTCTCTCTCTCATCTCTCTCTCTCTCTCTCTCTCTCTCTCTCTGTCCCTCTCTCTCTCTGTCCTCTCCCTCCCTCTCTCTCTCTGTTCCTCCCTCCTCTCTCCTACTCCTCTCTCTCCTATCTTTTCCTCTCTCTCTCCTCCTCTCTCTCTCCTCTCTCTATACCCCCCTCTCTCTACCCCCCTTCTCTCTCCGCCTCCATCAGTCTTCTTAATCTGCTTTTCTACCCCGCTCTTACCCTCCTCTCCCATTCCGAAGCCCATTGGTTGCTTCATGAGGCTATAAACCGAGGTCTCGTGTGCGAACGCACACAGAACATCTTGCACACACGTTAAAACCCGTTCCGCTTTTCGGAAGAATAGGCCATTGTGTGCCGGTGGGAACGTGTGACGAAATTTACAAAACTGCATACACATAGGGATTGGATGAAAAGAAAAAAGCACATGAATGCTTATTCCGTTATCCTCGAGATAAAAGCATTAAAAATCTCTCTCTCTCTCTTTCTCACTCTCCCCGCCTCCATCACTCTTCTTCTGCTTATTCCTTTATCCTCGAAATAAAAGAATAAATACATAAATCAATAAATAAATTATTAATCTTTGTTTCTACTCCAGCCCTCACCATCCTCTCTCTCTCTTTCACAAACCCATTGGCTGCTTCCACAGTGCAAAAACTTCTAACGCTACTGTCGACCTAAAGAACCATTGAGGCCATTCCCTTCCAAACACCCAGAGAAAGTTCTATTCTGTAGAACGCCCTCTCCACCCCGCAAAATCAATGTCTGGATGGTTCAGGAAGGTAGGACAATACAAAAGAATATCATCTCCTTCTTGCCCCCTTTCCCTATTTTATTCTTTGTCAGTGTTCACTGGGTCTTTAAGTCAAATATCAATCAGAGTGCGTAGGGGGAAGGATGAACGTTTTGTGGGGTGAGGGTATGCTGTCAGTTTTTGACCGATTGGGAAAAGATGAATTAATTTGAATGTGTGTGTCAGTCTGAACACAATGACAGATGAATTTTTGTAGATTGTGTCCAGCAAAATTCAGCTGATAGTCAATAAACTTCTGCTTTTTTCGGTGCAGGACACAAACCAGCAAGACTTAACTATTTTAAAATCCTATTTCCAAGCTCTAACATAGATACGACACTCTAAACAGACTTAAGGGATATGTGAGGGATTTTTCCCAGTCCCATACGTATAAGGTAACGGCAAAGGTGTTCCCATACACTGTGTGGTCGTTGGGGGGAGCGAGGAATCAGAGACACCTCACTTCTCTAGGGGTCAGCATATTGAGGGAGGCGCCCATCTCCTCTCCCTCGCTGCTTTATCTTCCCTGACCCTAAAGAGGGCAGGTACCCATTTACAGCTTGGATGAACTGGGGGAACTGTACTGAAGCCAAGGCGCGAAAACAGTCACCCATCCACTTAGTAACCACGCTCAACGTTGCTTAACCCCAGCTTGGGGAAAAGAAAATGCCTGGACCACCCAGCTATCCCGTCCTAAATGGAATTGATCGAAAGAAGGGAGGATCGCAGAATATTGTTGTGCCTTGTTTAACAGACAAGTTTTGACAGATTTTTTTGGTTCTTTTCAGGGAATATATCCGTGGTTGAAACTTCATTCTGTTTTTGCAAGATTGCTGCTACTTCTATACAAATCCAAGCATGCTCAAAAGCTATTGCAATGCTCACACAGACGCGCCCACCCCCACACCCCAGCGTTTTTTAGCTACAGATCCGAGGTTCACCAATTGTGAACTTTCTGCATAATTATGCAACCGTTTGTTGCCCACCATTAAGGTAGCCACATTCCAACTTCAGGGAAGCCATAGGCTCAATGCTGCCAGGTGAACTTTTCGATGGACAAGCAGCCTCCCAGAAAACTGTGTTCCTCATCACGGTTTTCTTTCCTTTTCTCAGTCGAAATCCAAGCACCCTGACATCAACCAACCACAAACAGCCTTCAGTAATCTCACGGATCATTAGCCAAATCAGGTGGCGGGAAAATTGGGATTGTTGGGCTGTTTTTTCCCCTCTCTTTTGATGTTGGCTGTATCAACAGTAGTAGCAGCAGTCTGTGGGGGGCTCTCTCTTTGATGTTCCTAATGTCTGACAATCGCTGGCATTTCGTTTCGTGCCTGGTGCCAGAACGTGTACTGGAAGTGATAAGTTTAGAATTGTGGTCATCAGAAAATGAAACAGGATTGAACACTGATAGTTGTTATTTCAACGGTTGTATGGGTGTTTGAAAGGTTGTGTAACGCGCGCAATCATGGCCACATAGGTTATGGGAATACCCTTACCTTTTAAAAAAAAACCCACCTCAACATGAGTCTGATGTCCATGTAGTGTGTTTCAGACATCTCATATGAAGATATGACATGCTTTTCTTTAATCTACTAATTTTTCATCTATCTTATGCTAAGATCTTCCTCTCCCGTTTTCATCTCATAGCTGTCCCTGCCTTCAACAGCCCAAATCCCATCACCCTCCCAATGTATATATATACACATTGGGAGGGTGATGGGAGGGAGGGAGGGAGGGAGAGAGAGAGAGAGAGAGAGAGAGAGAGAGAGAGAGAGAGAGAGAGAGAGAGGAGAGAGAGAGAGAGAGAATGCGAATGCGAAATGTTTATTCAGATTAGGCCATAGCCCCCAACTGAAGGGGTAGTCATGAAACATACCACATGTAAATCGTTTCAAGTGAGAGAGAGAGAGAGAGAGAGAGAGAGAGAGAGAGAGAGAGAGAGAGAGAGAGAGAGAGAGAGAGAGAGAGAGAGTAGAGGAGAGAGAGAGAGGAGAGATGAGAGAGTGAGAGAGAGAGAGAGTGAGAGAGAGAGAGTGAGAGAGAGAGAGAGAGAGAGGAGAGAGAGAGAGAGAGAGAGAAGCATTGCGTGGAGCTCCTATTGTCAACAGCGGCAATAGAGACAGTAGGGTTGAGTGGTTATGCTAAGTGCTAGAAAATGAATAATTTCCAAATATTTAACTTATTTCATTTATTTTTATTTTTTTTATTTATTCTTTTATTTCAAGGATAATGGAATAAGCACTCATGTGTTTTTTTTCATCCAGTCCTCGTGTGTATGCAGTTTTATACATTTTGTCATCCGTTCCCACCGGTCCACAATGGCCTACTCTGACGAAAAGCGGAACGGGTTTTAACGTGTGGACAAGATGTTCTGCGCGCGTTCGCACACGGGACATCGGGTTATAGTCTCATCCGAAGTTAGCAACTAAAAGCACCCACCAACCCACCCACAAATGTACCTCTTCAAGACTTTCATTATTTTTGCAATACTGAATTAATGAACTAGGTATTAATTAATACTCCACTCATTGACTTTCCCTTAAAATTTGACCACCATTTGCTTAAACCTTTGTGGGAAGGCTTGAACATTGAAATACACAATCAACACAATCTTCTTGTTCATTCACTAAAAAAAATGTCCATTCATTCAAATGTTCATTCATTCACAAGAAAGTTCTTTTCAGAATAAAACTACCACCAGCACCAACAACAATAAACAGGAAAAACAAACAAACAAACAAACAAACGAGCGAAAAGAAAATGATGGAGAAACATCGGCAGCCTGGGTAAGATTCCAGCCGCGATATGGGCAGCTAATGAAGCGTCACTATCATCTCTTACACTGGGTTACTGGCCAGTAACAAAAGGTTGTTTAGCCAGAGAAAAAGGAAATCAATAGAATACTTGCTTCTTCCCCCCCCCCAGTCCTCCCTCCCCCCCTTACACCACCTCGGTTCCTCAGCTAGAGCTCCAAGGTTCACCCAATGGTGAGATTTTGCGTAGGCGACCGTTTCTAACACACCATTTAGGTAGCCACATTCTGACTTCGGGACTGGTGTCTAAACA
>CM054161.1:6226263-6238763 GCA_028751875.1 Rapana venosa
CACACAAAGCCTCAGTCCATCATCATACCCAATATTTGAACCTAGATTACTACTTCAAGTATGGTGTAATTCTGAAAAAATACCAGCTCTAGACAAGACTCAAACCACAGACTGTATCACACTGTATCTTCCTTGTCGGCTCTTGCTCTCCATTTTTGCCCCGGGCCACAGTCTTCATGACATGGAAGCCTTGATGTCTAATAGCATGTCTGAAACATTTCAGTTTCCTTTTCCTAACTAGACTTAAAATTCAGGTGGTTTGTGAACTTCTTCCAAAATGCTTCAGTTTGTTCATCTTCTGGTGCAGTTTGTTCTTAGGAGTCTTCAGTCACACAACTTCTCTCCATTGTTGATTCTGTTTCCATCCATAGCAGTAAGAGCACATCCTTCACCCCCACGCTAACCACCAGGTTATTAAAGGCACAACAGGCATTATTATCATAAAGGATGAAGAGCACTCCACGGCACACACATCTTGCTATTCAAATTGCAAGGTGGAGGAAGTAATGCTGTGAAATAATCACAGATTTGTCACACTGACCGAAAAGTACAAGGTTCATATTTCTCACAGAGTAAAATGACAAACACGGCTTTCACTCTGTTATAATTTTTGACATAAAAATATAGCTGTAGGCGTTAATGAAGAAGATGTAAACTGAAGGAGCAGAAGTACAGCTGAATTTGTCACCTCACTGACCAGCAGGGCTAGGGGAAGCAACCTCTCTGTCTTTCTGTCACTGAGATAAACCCTGCCTACTCTGGGCTGCTGGACACAATCACTGGAATCAGGTGCCATGACTTTATGCTACCACCTAATTACAAATTTTGTTGACTTTAAGACCAGATGGGGGTGTCACTCAATATGCTCATGAGAATGACGCTATAGCCGAGTGGTTTCAACCGTTCAATTTCCATCCTACGGGTCCATGAAGTCGTGGGTTTGAACCTCGGCAGTGTCTGGTAAATTAAGGGTGGAGATTTTGTGAATTAAGATTGGGGACTTTTACAATCTCCCAAGTTAACTTCAAGTTCATGCCTGCCAGTGCTTTAATTACCTTTGTGAATATACACATGCAAAAGACCAAACATGCACGTTAAAGATTCTGCAAATCATGTCGTGTTTGGTGGGTTTCGGAGATACGAACACACCCAGTATTCATCCATGAAGTCATTAGTTCATTTATTCTTTTATTTCGAGGATAATGGAATAAACACTCATGTGCTTTTTTTTCCATCCAGTCAGAATGCAGCTAACATTTATGGTGGGGGAAAAAACGGGTCAGATACACAAAATCTCACCATTGGTGAACCTCAGAGCTCTAGCAGAGGAACAAAGGAATAAAAATTAAGCTCATGTACCAGTTCTGTATATAGAAAGGGTGGCTATATGCAACAGAAATTTATCACCTTGTAAGCCAGCCACTTCTAGCGCTTGCACAAAATAAGTTTGAGAAAATGGCCAGATTCTAAAGCTGGTTCACACTAACCTCAAGGCATTGATAAACATGTAGACAAAAAGGGCGGATAGCTGGTTGTAACGCACACACACACACGCGCATATGCACGCATGCATGAGCGCATGCACGTACCCCCCCCCCCCCCCCCACACACACACACACCCAGACGCATACACTTACGCACACACACATGAATGTAGGCACGCACACGCTGTGATTTGATGTAAAAAGCACACACACACTCACACAAGACACACACACGAACGCACGCACGCACGCGCACGCACAAATGAACCCACGCACACACACACGTACACACACAAGTGCACACACACTCGCACACACACACACACACACTACTTTAGAAGATGGCAGCCCATGTTTACTTTGTTTATGGCCCAATCAACATTGCCATTACAACTGTTCAGAAAGTAAAACGTAAGAAGAAAGATAAAAGTAGGAGAGAAAAGAAGAAGATTGCAAAGAAGAATGCAAAGTAGATGAAGAAGAAGAAGAAGAAGAAGAAGAAGAAGAAGAGACAACAACAACAAACAGCAAGAAGAATAACAAGACCACAACAAGAAGAAATAACAACAATAAAGAGAAGAATGCAAAGAAGAAGAATGCAAAGAAGAAGAATGCAAAGAAGAAGAATGCAAAGAAGAAGAAGAAGAAGAAGAAGAATTGCGATGAAGAGAAGAATTGCGATGAAGAGAGAAGAAGAAGAACAACAACAACAAACAACAATAACAAAAAGAAGAAATAGCAACAACTAATGAGATATAAAAGGGATTAATCAGTTTATTGAAGGATGGCCACTAGGGCTTCATAAAACAAGGGGGGAGGGGAAAAAAATAACAAAAATTAAAAGAACACTTTCTGACGTCAAACAAGCCATCAATCATGAACTTTTATAACAAAGGAAGTTACTAGCTTCAAAACAACAGGTGTTGATAAAACTGGGGCAGATTAACATAGCTAAAGTATATATACACACAGGGACAGGATAGCTCAGTGGTCGGAGCACTCGCTTTCCCCCAGCCAAGTTAAGCAGCGTCGAGCGTGGTCACCAGTTGGATGGGTGACCGTTTGCGCGCCTTGGCTTCAGTACAGTTCCCCCAGTTCACCCAGCTGTAAATGGGTACCTGCCCTCTTTAGGGTCAGGGAAGGTAAAGCAGCGACAGAGAGGAGATGGGCGCTGCCCTCAATATGCTGGCCCCTAGAGAAGTGAAGTTTCTGATGCCTCGTTCCCTTATGACCTTATAGGTTATGGGACACCTTTATCTTTTTATATAGACGCATCGACGTCATAATTAAAGAAAGGAAGACAGGATGACAAGAAAAGGAAGAAAGAAAGAAAATGTCAAATCCCAAGGGAGAAATGAAACAAGTTAGAAATAAAGGAAGAAACGAGCAATCAATCAAACACTTTCTTTCTCTTTTTGTTATTGTTTTGGCTAGTTTTGGTTTTGAAGGGTTTGCGTTTTTGTTCATCTTTCTCTCCCTTTTATTGAAGTTTTGTTTTTGTTTTTTCTTAAAGAAAAAAGAAAAAGAAAAAAGAAAATAAAGAAAGAGAATGACAGAAAGAAGAACAAACAGCAAGACAACAAAAAAAGAAGAAAAGAAAGGAAGAAAGAAAAGGAACGAAAGAAAGAAGGAAAAAAAACAAAACAGACTAATGGAGAAAGAAATAATTAGCAGAAACCCCCCCCCCCCCCACCCAAAGATCTATGAAAGAAAAGCAGTTACGAGGAAACCTCCCCCAAAAAAACAACCAAACAACAACAACCACCCAAACAACCCCAACAACAACCCACCAAACCAACCCAATAAAAAAACACAAAACCAAAAAAAAAAAACAACCAAAAAAGAACCCCACTACATGAAATAGAAGAAAAGTAGATCGAGAAAAAATTTACAGCAGAACAGCCACAGAAAGCAAAAAATAAACCAAAAATCCAACAAAAAACGAAAGCATAATAATAATAATAACAATATAAATAATAATAATAATAAACAACTGAAAAGGAAAAAAAAGGGGAAAACCATTTGACAGAAAGTAACACCAAGGAGAAAAGAATTGAATAAAAAAGAGCAAAGAACTGGAAAGAAATTAATGAAAGAAACAGAAAACAGAATAAAGTAAGATAAAAAAGATGGACAGAAAGAAAGAAGGAAATAAATAAATAAAGAAAGAAAGAGACGTAAGAAGAAAGAGACAGACAGACAGACATATAGCAGACAGGCAAGAAAAATGATCATCAAAGAAAGATCTCAAAGGATGGAAGCAAAGAAGAAGAAAAAAGATTCACAGAAAAGAGGAAATAATAGCAAGGGAGAAACGAAAGATCAATGGAAAAAAAGCCCAAACAGGAATACAACTTATAACAAGCAGAGAGATAGATCAAATGAAAAATAATGATTAATAAAGATACATAGAGAACAAAAAGCCCAAAACAACCGAAAACAAATTTAACGCCCCCTCCCCCTAGAATGAAAGAAGAAAGAAAAGAAAGAAAGAAAGAGGAAAGACTAAAATCAGAGGAGACCATAAGCCAAAGCAGAAGAAGAGAGTTAAAAAGGCTGTAGAACAAGGTAAATATTTCTCCACACACAGACCAAAACAAGCTCACAGCACAAACACCTACACTAGCAGGTCAGCCTTCTAGATATATGGGGCAAAATTGGAAAATAACCAGATGCCCTGCCCAAGAGAGAGAGAGAGAGAGAGAGAGAGAGAGAGCGAGCGCATTATCTCATTTGCCTAGAGCACTTTCCACACATCTTGTTCATCATCAGCCTTTCATTCCATCAGCTTCTTCTTCTTTGGTGTTGAACGCTCAGAAAGCAACTACTGTTGTCTGCCATGTGAGCAAAAATGCGTTGCGCTGCCGCTACAAGTCAGGCCTAATGCATCCGACATCATCGGTGTGGAAAAGAATTGTTATCCATTAAGCATTTCTGGGGGGGGGGGGGGGGGGGGGGAAGCAGAAGAATATACCAAGAAGGCAAAAAAACAGACAAGAAGGAAGTGACAGGACGAAGAGGAACAAGGCAGAAACCAAAAAGAAGGATAGAAATGAGAGAATTCATAGCACAAAATTTCCAAAAGGTGGGGATGCTATTTATTCTGATAGCCTGTTGGCATTCCCATGGGAAGTTGTCAAACAGCTTAAAAGAACAAGGGTATATAAAGGCACTCCACTGCTTTTCAAACTGCAAGGAACTAATGCTGTGAAATAATCAAAGATTTTTCACACTGACCAAAAAGTACAAGGCTCCTATTTCTCACAGAGTTCAATCACAAACATTGCTTTCGCTCAGTTATGGTAACCTTTAACATTGAAAAAAAAAAAGTAGCTGTGGGCGTTTATGAAGAAAATAAACTTTGAACTGAAGGAGCAGAGGTGCAGCTGACATTGTCACCTCACTGACAAGCAGGGCTAGGGGAAGCAACCCCTCTCTCTCTCTTTCTGTCACTGAGATAAGCCACGCCTACCTATGCCTCCCAGACCCCATTCCTGGGTTCAGAAGTTGTGCCTTTATGGGACTAATGGAAGTGACTTGTGAAGTGTACACGAAAAGCTAAGGTTGTTTCAAGTGATTTGTAGTGGAAATAACTTGTGAAATGGACATGGAAGAATAATGTTGTTTCAAGTGATTTGTAGTGGAAATAACTTGTGAAATCCACATGGCAGAATAAAGTTGTTTTAAGTTGAAATGATTTGTGAAAGGGTCATGAAAGGTTAATGTTGTTTCAAGTGACTAGTGGTGGAAATGAATTGTGAAATCGGCATGAAAGAATAATGTTTCAAGTGACTTGTGAAAATTACCTGTGAAATGGACCTGTATGAATAATGTTATTTCAAGTGACGAGTGGAAATGATCTGTGAAATCGACATGTAGGAATAATGTTGGTTCAAGTGACTGGTAGTGGAAACAACGTGTAAAATGTACCAGAAAGAATAAATGACTTGATGTGGAAATGGCACGTGAAATTGACATGTAGGAATAATTTTGTTTCAGGTGATTGGCAGAAATAACGTGTGAAATCGACAGGAAAGAATAATGTTGTCTCAAGTGACAAGTGGAAATGACGTGTGAAATCAGCATGAAAGAATGATATTTCAAATGACAAATGGAAATAACTGTGAAATCGACATGTAGGAATAATGTTTCAAGCAACTGGCAGAAATAACTTGTGAAATAAACAGGAAAAAATGTTTCAAATGACTTGTAGTGGAACTGACTTGTGAAATCGACAGGAAAGAATAATGTTGTTTCAAATGACTTGCAGTGAAAATGACCTGTGAAATCCACAGGAAAGAATGATACTTCAAGTGACCAGGGGAAAATGGTTTGTGAAATTGACGTGACAGAATAATGTTTCAAATGACAAGTGGAAATGACTTATGGTATCGACATGAAAGCAAAATGTATCATCAAAGTGAACAGAAAACAGGGAGGAGGGGATAGCCTAGTGGTTAGAATATTGAACTTGCTGTCTGATGGCACGGGTTCGAGCCACCACCGAGACATCCATTCTAAGAGAGTTTTCCACTGGAGTTAACATCAGTCCTGACTCCACTGCCCTGAAAGTCCTTCAGATGAGACTATAAACCGAGGTCATGTGTGCCAACCACCAGAGCATCTTGTCCACACGTTAAAACCCGTCTCACCTTTTGGAAGAGTAGGCTAATACATGTTGTTAGGAACAGAAGACAATTTGTTTAAAAACGCATGTACACTGGACGTTAATCTCCAAAGTCGGAATGCAGCTACCTTAATGGTGGGTAAAAGCGGTCCCATACACAAATATAAAATCTCACCATTGATAAGTGGAACTAGATCTAGCTAAAAAGCTAAAAAAGAAAAGAAAACCACACACCAAAAAAAAAAATATATATACCCCAATAGAAAACCGTTTTTAGTTTTAATGATTACAGTGTGATATTGATATTGATTATACATGTTGAATCTGGCTGAATGTTTGAATTGATCAGGCATGTTTTTAAAAAAAAATCTAAATCTAGACTTCTACCAACCATATCTTTTAAATTTGCTCAATTCTGAACTTTCTAAGGTGCATAAAGAAATGACATCAACTACTCGAAAATTCTGAACCAAAAAAAAACACAACCAAAACGAAACCTAACTAGTATTTCAAACACACAACTTACGAAAGGGATGAAGCAATACTGTCTCTGTGTTTCTTTTATCCGTGGTGGCCATTTTGATTGCAAGGTTCAGTCTATATTTCAGTTTGTCGGCATAATAGCTACACCACATGAATCAAATCTCTGACAAAATACCAGGCAAAAGTGTTTGGAAATAATTTCCCCGAAGCACTGCGAATCCACACTTGGCACAACTCATGTAGGCCAGTTATTTCTCTCTAATGATACTGATGACTGTGCCACATTGAAAAAAGGAAACTCTAGGTAACATCATTTCCTTGTATTACAGAAAAGTATCTCTTTTTATGACGTAACAGTAGCTAAATAGTTCAGAAGACTTTCGTCTGATACTTGTATGTTGTACTTAGTCTGATACTTTTATGTTGTTTGGTCAAACAATTTAATATGAAGAAAACGTTGATTCAATTTAATATGAACAAAAATTTTGTTCAAACTCCTGTTTACTCCCACATAGCTTCGAAGGTCAACATTTTTTCAAAACAAGGTTATGGGATCACAGAAAAAGATGAGATTTTCTAAAGACGTTGGAAAATTGAGTTACTTTGTTTTACTTCATGGAAGCAGACCCGGGCTTTATTCCCTTCCATAACTCACTGCATACGACGAAACTTTTCTTAGAGTCAAAATCAAATGAAGATACTGTCGTTAGCCTAGTAGACTGTGGGTAGTGGCATGGTGCCGTAATGACGGGTTTTTTTGGTTTTGGCATCATGGACTTTGACGTCACCGACTTAGCTTTTTGTAAGTGTGGGTAGGAGGGATGCTAAGACATGGGACATGGAAGTTTGTGCAAGTCAAAAAAAAGTCTTGATAGAGTGTCAGGCCTACATGCAGTTGTGACTTTGTATCTTCTTCCTTTAGGCCTAGATCTGAGTTCTCGTCTTCCTTGAGCTGAAGAGTACAAAGTTCAGTTGTATAGACTTCAAAGGTCCAGATGATTTCTTGTACCTTGACCATTGGCCAATAATTAAAGCCAGAAGATCCACAACAGAAAGCAGGAAGGAAGGATAGATAGCTCAGTGGTCAGAGCACTCGCTTTCCCCCAGCCAAGGTTAAGCAGCGTCGAGCGTGGTTACCACTTGGATGGGTGACCGTTTGCGCGCCTTGGCTTTCAGTATAGTCCCCCAGTTCACCCAGCTGTTAATGAGTACCTGCCCTGTTTAGGGTCAGGGAAGGTAAAGCAGCGATGGAGAGGAGATGGGCGCCGCCCTCAATATGGCTGGCCTCTGGAGAAGCTGAGGTCTCTGACGCC
Source organism: Rapana venosa (assembly GCA_028751875.1). NCBI lineage: Eukaryota > Metazoa > Mollusca > Gastropoda > Neogastropoda > Muricidae > Rapana > Rapana venosa. The sequence goes on from CM054161.1 coordinate 6,234,171, forward strand.
TCGCTCCCCTACGACCTTATAGGTTATGGGACACCCTTTACCTCTCTCTTTCTGTATGTACGTATGTATGTGTGTGTATTTCTCTCTCTCTCTCTCTCTCTCTCTCTCTCTCTCTCTCTCTCTCTCTCTCTCTCTCTCTATATATATATATATATATATATATATATATATATATAATGACCGAATTTCCTCTCATCATTGACGTTTACAATCCACAAACCAAGTTCACGAAAAGAATGAAGGAAGAGTGTGCCTGATGAATAGGCAGACAACATTTTCTGCGCCACTGCAGTGCATAAATGAAACAACCCACTTCCACCAACAATAAACAACCTTCCCCCTTTTAGAAACAACAGTAGAAGTAGCTGACGCATGAGGCATTGGGGAGACGCGATAGCCTGGTGGTCAGAGTGATGTATTCGTGATCTGCTGACCCGGGTTCGAATCTCGTTCAAGAGAATTTTTTTTCCTCTAGAGTTAACATCAGTGCCGACTCCACTCTCCCCAAAAAGTCCTTCGGATGAGACTATAAACCGAGGCCCCGTGTGCGCACGCACGCACGCAGAACATCTTGCGAACACGTTAAAACCCGTTCCGCTTTTCGGAAGAGTAGGCCATTGTGTGCTGGTGGGAACGGATCACAAACTTGACAAAACTGCATACACACGGGGACTGGATGGAAAAAAAACCCCACATGAGTGCTCATTCCATTATCCTCGATATGAAAGAATAATAATTTAAAAAAACAAACAAAGAAAAACTCAAAAAAGGACACGAGCGATGCTAAACAGATGTGGTATCAATCAGCAAGTGGAGGAAGCACTTGTGGAGACAGTTCTGGAAGGAAATTAAGATAGGAACTGTGGCTCTATTTTTCCCTTAGGGAGGGGGGCGGGAAGTGGAGGTGGTAGTGGTGGTGGTGGTGGTGGTGGTTGGGGGAGGGGAGGGAGGTGGAGGGGGGGGGGGGGGGTGATGAGCGGAAGTTCCAATCAGAGGAGGTGGGTTGGTGGGTGCAAAACGAAGAGTGTTACAACAAACCTTTTGTAAAAATCCATTCGGAAATAATCGGAACTGGTCTCTCTCTGTTTCTATCTGTCTGTCTGTCTGTCTGTCTGTCTGTCTGTCTCTCTCTCTCTCTGTCTTGCTCTCTCTGTCTCTTTCTCTCTCTCTCTCTCTCTCTCTCTCTCGGTCTTTGTCTACCTGTCTGTCTGTCTATCTGTCTGTGTCTGTCTCTCCCTCTCCCTCTCTCAGTCTGTCTGTCTGCCTGTCTGCCTCTCTGTCTCTCTGTGTACAAGTGTGTTCACGCTCGCTTTCTAATTCTCTCTCTGTGTTTCTCTCTGCCTGTATCTCGCAGGGAATACCCTCATGATTATTATTATTACCATTATTATCATTACCGCCACACCACTTCACCCCACCACACCAATAATCATCATTCATCATCATAATAATAATAATATATGGAATTTTATATGCGGCTGGATTTGTAGGAAAACAACAAATTTCGAAGCGCTTGCACTCAATCATTTACAGGCATGCAACTCTCCGTCAAACAGATTTCAAAAATCCATGCGGCGCGCCAGCTACGCACGCACACGTACGGCGCGCACACACACACACACACTCACACCACACACACTCACACACACACACACCACACACACAGAACACACTTAGAAGGTGAAGTTGTTGTTTGTAAAATTTGGGACAGATATGTGGGGGAAGGTCTCAGGTAGGAAATAAGTGTGCCCTGTTTTGAGGGTTGGATTTGAAGGAATCAAAAGTGAGGGGATTTTGACGAAGTGAAAGGAGGGAGGTCATTCAGGGGATGGACCAGATATCAGGAGAGGAGCGCGGCCAACAGTGGTATGTTTGAATCTGGGAGTTCGAATGCACATAGTTTCTGCGGGTCTGAACGAAGGACTGTGATGATGGAGTGTCAGGTGGAAGACAGTTACAGAGATAAGAGGGTGCAGATTTGTGGAGGACATTTGAAATCAGATGGGTATTGATTTTATACTCCAGTCTTTGTGAGGACAGGCAAACCAGTGAAGATGATCGCAGAAGAGGAGTCGATGTCGTTCAGATTTTTCTTGCTTAGAATACCAGTCGAGCTGCATGAGTTTTGTTTGCGTTGAAGAGAAGTGGACAGATGATGCTGGTAGGCCAGCCAAAAGAGAATTACAGTAGTCTAAACGTGATGAATGAAGAGATGTGATCAAGCTTAGAAGTTGCATCAGGGGACAGATACTTTGCGAATACGCGTTTATGGTCGTAATTGAATTGTAGCAGATGGCAGGTCTGGGTGATGAATTTTTTTCTAGAGAGTGTGTTGTCAAGAATACTCCTAATACTTCACAGAGTTGGACAAAGGAACTGACGTATTGCGAATTTATTGATCGTTTTTGTGATTGAGGAAGTTTTATGTTGGGGTCCCTTTTGAGCATGGCTTCGGTTATTTATCGGCATTTTAAGTTGTAAATTTGTTCTGAGTTCATCCAGTTTATGATGTCTTGAGGCAGTAGGACTTATTTGTCAGGTGGGAAGGCTAGTTTTAAACCTGTATCGCCTGCATGAAGCTGAGTATCATCGGCAGTGAAATGTTGGATCAATTGGGTGGTTGTTTTATTATATGTGGAGTGGAGCAGTGTAGAGAGTTAAAGTGTACAGGCCCCACAAGCCAGGACTGATCCCTGCGGGACTCCCATTCCAATTTTGAAAGGTTTGATTGAATTTTGTTTACAATAACTTTATGGACCCGTAGCTCTGTGAGGTATGAACGTAAAACAGGTGAGGGCTGTGCCATTAATACCAAACGTATTTTGGAGGCGAGGAGAAGAAGAAATTGAGTGATCTATGGTATCAAAGGATGGCAGTAAGTCCAAGAAGAGTGAGGAGGGAGATTTTTTTCCTGCATTCAGAAGCAAGTAGAAGTGTATCTAAAGTTATGGACTAGGGTGGTTTCGGTGCTGTGGGTGGGGGCGATAGGAGATGAAAAGTGGGAGATGATCATTGGAATGAAGGTGACTGTTGAGCTGTTTGAGAACAACTCTTTTCTAGTACTTTAAGAGAAAAGGGTAAGTTTGAGAAAGGCCTATAATTCTTCAGAATGTTGGGATCGAGGTCCTTTCGTGCTTTTCAGTTAGAGGTGTGACTATTGCTGTTTTAGCGCTGATGGAATATTTTCCTGACTGATGAGATGTGTTTTCTATTTTAGTGAATAATAGGCACAAGTTGTGGAAGGCATTGTGAGAAACAGGAGCAGGTATGGGATCAGGGTCGCTATGATTTTATAGTCATTTCTTTCAGAATTGTCTGATTTCTTTATTTCATTGTCGGGTGGAAGAAAGAGAGGAGTGACAGTGAACTGGTGGTTCTGGAGGCGCAGGCTGAATTGAGTTTGATCAAGTCTGGAGCGTATGGTTTCGAACTTTTGTCTGAAAAGAAGGCAGAAAATATGGATGAAGTTCAGACAGGCTGTGGTGTTAGGGCCAGAGGAGTTGTTTTTTGCCAGATCCAAGGAGATTTGAATTTGAGGAAAAAAGAGGGATTTTATGGATGTAGCACAGAGAATTTGGAAGAGTAGTAGTTTGTCTTTTGAACTGAATGGATTAAGTGTTTGACTTTGTTTATTTGTTTCGGAAACAGCTGTTGTGATTTCGGTTTTAGACTTCCGCCACTGCCGTTTAGTTGCCGGGTTTGCGTTTCGCTATCATGATGTTTGGGTTTATACATGGCGCAAGGGTCTGTCAGGAGGAGATGATCAGTAGGAGGTGCTTGCTCATTCAAACAGTTGGCGGAGAATAGTATCTTTTAGTGATCAGAGAGGTCAGGGTGGTCAGAGTTTGTGAAAAAACGTTCGGAAGCTTGGAATGAGAAGGTATGAATGTCTAATGCCTTAGGATTGCGACGAGTAAAATATTTCTCATTCTGACTGTTTGTGATGTTGGATGGTAAAAGAATGGCGGAATGATCAGAAAAATGCAGTTCGTCGGTGACAGAAAAGATGTGACAAGATTGAAAATGAAGCATTAGTAATCAGCCAGTTAAATATGACCAGATCTGTGCGTGGCTTCGTTTACCTATGAGAGAGAGAATGGGTTGGACAGAGAAAGAGAAAGACGTTTGAATCGTAAGAAAGAATGGTTGTCGGAATGGAAGTTGAAGTCACCAATAGAATTATAGTATAGTTGGAGGAGAGAGGCTGTAGTGGTCGAGGATGATGACTGGAATTCTTGGTGAAAAGAAGAAGATGTTAGGTTGTTTTTACGGCTGGGAGGTGGGACGGTAATGCAGCAGATAGTTATTAGAGTGGCCAGGTAGGTGAGATTGATTTCGCAAACTTAAAAGATTTCGTCCATTGTGAGATATTGAAGTTGTGATGAAAGAAAGAGATGTTTCTATATATGTCTTTGAGAATTGATGGCAATCCCACCTCTCGAGAGAGTCGGGGGAAAGAAATGGTTTTATATCCAGGAGGAGTCAGGATTGTTTTATTTTTGGCTCATGGCCATGTGGTTTAAGACAAGTTGCGGTGAGGAGGTTAAAGTCAATGTTTTGTTTCGAGATGAAATCAGGATATGTAGTCTGCTT
>CM054161.1:6248763-6268763 GCA_028751875.1 Rapana venosa
CACACACACACACACACACACACACACACACACACACACACACACACACACACACACACACAACACACACACACACAACACACACACAAACACACACACACACACACACACATACACACAGAGAACATCTTGCGCCACGTTAAATCCTGTTCCGCTTTTCGTAATTGTAGGCCATTGTGCGCCGGTGGGAACAGATGACAACATTTACAAAACCGCATACACACGGGGACTAGATGCAAAAAAGCACACAAGTGCTTTTTCCATTACCCTCGATATCAAAGAATAAAACAAACACACACACACACACACACACACACACACAAACACACACACACACACATATATATATAGATATATATATATATATATATATATCACACACGCGCACACACACAAAACACACACACACACACACACACACACACACATACACACACACACACAACACACACATACACACACACACACACACACACACACACACCACACACAACACACACACACACACACAAACACACACACACACACACAAACACACACACACACACAACACACACACACACACACACACACACACACACACACACACACACACACACACACACACACACACCACAGACACAGAGAACATCTTGCACCACGTTAAATCCTGTTCCGCTTTTCGTAATTGTAGGCCATTGAGTGCCGGTGGGAACAGATGACAAAACTTGCAAAACCGCATACACACGGGGACTGGATGCAAAAAAGCACATAAGTGCTTATTCCATTGTCCTCGATATCAAAGAATAAAACACACACATACACACACACACACGCGCGCGCGCGCGCACACACACACACACACACACACACACACACACACACACCACACACACACACACACACACAAACACACCCCACACACACACACACACACATCGATTCCCGTTCAAGAGGACATTTTCCCCTGGAGTTAACATCAGTGCCGACTCCACTCTCCCCAAAAGTCCTTCGGATGAGATTATAAACCGAGGTCCCGTGTGCGAACGCACGCAGAATATCTTGTGCACACGTTAAATCTTGTTCAGCTTTTCGTAAGAGTAGGCGATTGTGTGCCGGTGGGAGCAGATGACAGAAGTCACAAATCTGCATACACACGGGGACTGGATGTAAAAAAGTACATAAATGCTTATTCCATTATCCTCGATATAAAAGAATTAAAAAAAATTCCATTATCCTCGATATAAAAGAATAATAATACCCCCCCCCCCCCCCATATATATAAACACACACACACACACACTCGCAGACGATCAAAATATCAACCACATTCAAACTCCTGTACTTCCTGGTCAGTATCTGGCGTGGGGTTAGGGAAGCAGCCATAAATATACCCAGCATGCATTCTCCACAAACTCCGCCCCCATCCCCCCTTCCTCTGCTCCAGCTACCTGCTGGGAAATCAGAAAGTGTCAGCCCACAGACCTTCTGCGGAGTGACTGGCACTGGGAGAAGAGAAGACCTGGCAGATACTAGGCAGCCCCTTCCCTCCAAATCAGGGACCGTGAGAGAGAGAGAGATCTCCCTCTCTCTCTCTTTCTTCCTCTCTCTCTTTTCTCAACCCTCTATCTCTCTCTCTGTTTCCCAGTCCCCTCTCTCTCTGTTTTCCAGTCTCACTCTCTCTCTCTCTCTCTCTCTTCTCTCTCTCTCTCTCTTTCTCTCTCTCTCTCATCTCTTAAGTTTTCGCCCTGTATTTCTACTGTGTGAGAGTAATGAGTATTGGGTTTATTATTAAGATGTATCCCTACGGCCGGGGGCTGGATGTAAAAAAAAAAAGCTATACGAGTGCTTATTCATTATCTCGAAATAAAACAAAATTTGTCATTGTTATTGTCATTGTCTCTCAGTGGTCAGAGCACCCGCTCCCCCCCCCCCCCACTCCCCCCGTTACCCCAGCTAAGGTTAAGCAGCATCGTGGTTGGTTCCACGTGGATGGGTGAAAACCGTTTTTTGCGCGCCTTGGCTTCAGTTACAGTTCCCAGTTCACCCAGCTGTAAAATGGGTCACAAACAATACTCAGTGTCGTGTCTATACAAATACCCCCCCCCCCCCCACCACACACTCCACACACCCTCCACCATCCACACCCTCCCCTCCTCCCCCTCCTTCCCCCTGATAAAAGGTCCACACATCAGAAACTCTGAAAAACATTTGTTTACGATGCTTTCTATATCAAAAGTTCTTTCCAGAAAAAAAGCCAATCGACTTTTTTTGGGGGGAGGGGGGGGGAGATTGGGACGAGAGATGAGAGAGAGGAGAGAGAGAGAGAGAGACGAGAGAGAGAAGAATGGAGACGGAGAGAAGAGAGATGAGAGAGGAGAGGAGAGAGATGGAGGAATATAAAACTAGTGTAAAAGAGGAACAAGGGATGGAGGGATCTGGATGAGAGACGATATGGCCGTTTGTTAGCATCTGCTCTGCATCATTGGAAGATGTTCTTGACAGCTTCCTGAGGAGGAGGAAGATGATACGATCTGTTACAGATGATATGATTTTCTGCGCCTGACGGGGTTATAATATTCCTTTGCGGTGAATGCCTTTTTTTGTGTGTGTGCGAATTCGTGTAAGCGCACAGATACACAGACACACATCACACACGTATGTATGTATGTATGTATGTATGTATGTATGTATGTATGTATGTATGTATGTATGTATGTATGTATGAATGTATGTATGTATGTATGTCTTGTCTGTCTGTATGTATGTTATGTCATGTATGTGTGTGTATGTATGTATGTTTGTATGTTACCATCTATGTATGTTTGCATGTATGAATGTAGTATGTATGTATGTATGTATGTAGGTATAAATGTATGATCTATCTGTGTGTGTGTGTGTTTCTTGTGGACATTGAGTGTGTGTGTGTGTGTGTGTGTGTGTGTGTTTGTGTGTGTGTGTATCTTTATAAGTGGTGTATGTGGTGTGTTGTGTGTGTGTGCGTTTTGTGTGTCTGTATGTATGTGTATCTCTCTCTCTCTCTCGATATATATATAGATATATTATATATATATATATATATACATATATATATATATATGTATATATATTTTATATTATATCGAGAAGAGAGAGAGGTAGATAGATAGATGATAGATAGATAGATAGTAGAGAGATAGACAGACAGTCAGACAGATAGATAGCTAGCATAGATAGACAGGACAATTTAGATAGAATAGAACTTAATATAGTATTAGTTTTTTTAATTTTTAGGATATTTAATTGAATAGATATAAATCATATATATATTATCTTATAGTTAAGACCTACACACCACAACTCACACAACACACACACACCACACACACACACCACCACACTCATAGGGAAGGGCAAGCAATATTAGGTTATCTTGGGACAAAAGCAAGAAGGAAGGAAGGAAGGAAGGGAGGAAGATATCAACAGAAGATATTGAATGACCATCATGACGACATCTTCCTTGTCAGATATTTTTAGACACGCTAAGAGTCAAGATGTCTGGAACTTTTCCAGCAGGACAGATAGACAGACAGACAAACAGACAGACAGACAGACAGACAGAAAGCTGGCATAGCATGTGTGTGTGTATGTATGTGTGTGTGTGTGTGTGTGGTGTGTTGCAGATAAATGACACCGAAACATATTGGTGTGTTGTTGTCGTTGTTGTTGCTTTGTGTTAATCGCTTTTGTAATATAAACAGGGATGTTTAGAGAGAGAGATGAGGAGAGGTGAGAGAAGAGAGAGAGACCAGAGGTCGAGAGACGGAGAGAGGAGAGTGAGAGAGAGAGAGAAGAGAGAGCAGGCGAGCTTGATGGTTGATTGATTGTTTGATTGATTGATGATTATCTTTATTCTCAAGGGTTTCAGATAAGCATTGACATATTTTTCTTCATACTGCCTTGCCCTGAGAAGTGACTATCTTATTAATCAGGAGCCTAATAGTTCAAGTAACGTAAAGTTAAAAGTGGAAAAGAAGAAAGAAAGTAAGAGAGAGAGAGAGGACAGAGATGAGATGAGGGATGAAACGAGGAGATGAGAGGAGAGGAGAGAGAGAAGAGAGATAGAAGAGAGAGAGAAGAGAGTGAGAGAGAGAATAGAGAAGTGAGGAGACGAGTGAGAGTGAGAGAAGAGAGAGAAAGAGGAGAGAAGGATGATGAGGAGATGTGAGAGAGAGAGAGAGAGAGTGTTGAGAGAGAGAGACAGACAGACAGACAGACAGAACAGACAGACAGACAGACAGTCAGACAGGGACAGACAGCAGACATACAAAGAGACGAGAGGTATGTATAATAGCGCTTTCGATTTGTTTGTTTTACCAGATTCAGCGCTATATCAATTCCATATATGATGATGATGATGATGATGATGATGATGATGATGTTATTATTATTCCACAAAATTATTTCCTGTGAGGTCTACATAACGAATCCTCTCCCCGCCTCCTCTCCCTCTCCCACCTCCCTCCCCAAACAAAACTTGCCTTTGGGATGTTTTCTCGTCAAAGAGTCTTTGCAGCAGTGAAGAGAGGCAATGAGCTGTAGGAATTAAGGGACGGATGCCAGAGAGAGAGAGAGAGGATGAGAGAGAGAGAGGAGGGGGGGAGGGAGGGAGGGAGGAGAGAGGGAGAGAGAGGAGAGAGGGATGGGTGAGAGAGGAGAGGGAGGGAGGGAAGAGAGAGAGAGGGAGAGAGAGAGAGAGAGGAGAGAAGATGAGAGAGTGAGAGAGAGAGGGGGGGAGGGAGGGAGGGAGGGAGGAGAGGGAGAGAGAGGGAGAGGAGGTGGGGAGATGAGAGAGAGAGGAGTGAGAGAGTGGAGAGAGAGAGAGAGAGAGGGTGGGTGGAGGGAGGCGGAGAGAGAGGAGGAGAGAGGTGAGAGAGGGAGGGAGAGAGAGATAGAGGGAGATGAGGGATGAGAGGAGGAGAGAGATGAGAGAGAGATGAGAGAAGGGAGGGAGAGAGAGAGAGAGACGAGAGAGGGTGAGAGGATAGAGAGTGATGGAGAGATAGGGAAGAGAGAGTGAGAGAGAGAGAGGAGAGAGAGAGGAGGGGAGGGATGGGAGAGTGAGAGAAGGGGGGGGGAGGGAGGGAGGAGGGAGAGGAGGAGAGATGAGAGAGAGGGGGGGAGGAGGGGAGTAGGGTGAGAGGGAGAGAGAGATAGAGAGTGAGAGAGAAAGGGAGAGAGAGAGAGAGAGAAGAGAGTCTGAGAGGAGTAGTCGAGATGATCGAGAGATGTGAGAGAGGAGCGAGGGAGAGAGAGAGTGACGGACGAGAGAGAGAGAGAGAGAGAGAGAAAGAGAGAGAGGGAGGGAGAGATGAGAGAGAGAAAGGGAGGGAGAGGAGCGAGACAGAGGGAGAGTGAGAGAGAGAGAAGGGATGGTGAGTGAGAGAGGAGGGGTTGAGAGGAGAGGGGGAAGGGAAAAAAGGAAAGGATGAAAGAGAGGAGAAGTAGGAGAGAGAGAGAGGGGAGAGGAAGAGAGGGAGAGAGAGAGAGGGAGAGAGAGAGGGTGAGGAGAGAGAGAGAGGGAAGGGGGGGGACGAGAGGAGAGCGAGCGAAGAGGGGGAGAGAGAGTGAGAGGAGAGTGAGAGAGGAGACGCGACGGATGAGGGACATGTTGAGATGAGGAGAGATGGAGACGAGAGGAGAGAGAGAGAACGAGAGATAGAAACATCTTGCGCACACGTTTTAAAAACCCGTTTCCGCTTTTCGGAAGAGTATAGGCCATTGTATGCCGGTGGGAAGGATGACAACATTACAAAATGCATACACACGGCGGACTGGATGTAAAAAAGAAGACACAGTGGGTATTCATTATCTCGATATAAAGAATATAAGAGAGAGAGAGAGAGAGGAAGAGAAGAGAGAGAGAGAATGAGAGAGAGAGAGAGATGAAGAGAGAGAGAGACAGAGAGACTGAGAGACAGTGAGGAGACAGAGAGAGACAGCAGATGAAAAAAAGTGATGAGAGAGGAGGAGATGCAGAGAGAAGAGAGAGAGATAGAGATGAGAGAGGAGATTGAGAGAGATTTGAGAGAGAGGATAGAGAAGGACAGAAAGACGGAAGACGATCGGACAGAGAGAGTGAAAGAGAGAGGAGAGAGGGTTTCCTGGAAGTGGAGGAAGGAAGGAGGAAAGGGGGGGGGGGGGGGAGTGGGAGGTGTATTGTCTGCCATATTTGGCGCTACACACCACCTTTACTTTATTGCACTTTTTCTTCTGTTTTCCTATTCTTACCAATGCACGTTACTATGGGCACATCCACAGAAATACATATAAGCAACCTGTTGTGATAAGACTAGCTCTGACTCATAAACTCATGTAATTTTGAGCATTTTTGGTAGGTTTGATATTAGTTTATTTTTCAGCACACACTGTACCCTCTCAGTCCTTTGTCGTCTGCTAGCTTCCTTACCACAATATGCATGCGTGGGGTCAACACCGTAGGAATACAAGCAATCCTCATTTGATGATAATTTCCAACTTTCTCGTGACTAATTGGTATTGCTCTATGTTGTCAATCCCCCAAATTAAGTACACAGTGTATTTTTTTCATACTTTGAAAAAGTCTGTGAAAATCAGCAGAAATGTTTCCGACTCGAACTCTATAAAAGATACTATATGACCTGCAAGCAAAAGCAGGAAGTGTAACCGTTTGGTGTTAAGGCTACACTTCACCTTTATCCTCTGAGTTATGTAGTATCTTCCATAAAGGGCTGGTCGAAACAAAAAATGTTGATTTTCACAAATTTGTTTTAAGTATGAAAATATGCACTGTGTACTTGTTTTTTTTTTTTTTTTTTTTTTTGGGGGGGATTGAGAAATAGAACAATACCAGGTAGTCACAAGAAAGTTGGAATGATGAGGATTGCTTGTGTTCCTACAGCGTTAACCCCAGCATACCTAATTTTTGTAAGGAAGCTAGCAGACGACAAAGGACTGAAGGGAATTACAGTGTTTGTGAAATTTCCCACAAAAAAAAAATTAAAACATACTCAATTTGTGAAAAATTACTATCGTGTTTGGTCAGGGCTAGTCTTTCACAAAAAGTGGTTTTAATTTCTTGTGGATGCCCATAAGTACATACGTTGTGGTATGAATGCAGAGTCTTATAGGAAAACGAAGAAAAGTGGCAAAATTAAGCTGGTGTGTAGACCTATGGCAAGCTGTGTAATTATTCTGTTTCTGTATGATCATTTACGGATGGTTACACTCCAGATGTTGGGAGCGTGTTCACTTTGAACAGGAATGGGGTATGGATTATATTTTTCGGTTTGAGTGGTAGCCTTATACATACATGTTGGGCTTATTTCATTTTGGTTTTGACATTGTAGTGTGTGTGTGTGTGTGTGTGTATGTGTGTGTGTGTGTGGTGGTGTGTGTGTGTGTGTGTGTTGTGTGTGTGTGTGTGAGAGATGAGAGAGAGAGAGAGAGAGTCAGAGGGGAAGGGAGACAGAGACAGAGACAGAGAGGAGACACACAGACAGACTGACATACACATACACACATGCAAGCACACAAGCCACACATGCGCGCGCGCGCACGCACACACACAACCAAACACCTCACACACAAAACACACACACTACACACACACACACACAGAAACTAAACTATGATCATTATTTGCAGAGAGGAAGACTCATACAGCCTCAACGAAGAATAAGAAGACGAAGAAGAAGAAAGAAGAAGAAGAAGAATGACTTGCTAACAAGCTTGCTTCTATTCAAATCACCTCCTAGTCATCCTCATCATCATCATCTGACCTTGACCTTGGCGGGTCTCGTGGGGGCAGACTTGAAAAGACGATGCCGTGGTAAGCCTCCTCATCCCATCTCGGTCCTCGGTTGCGCCAGTAGTGCGACCGGAGTCATTCATCCTGGTCCATTCTTCTGATGTTGTCCATCATGAACTTGTTCTGTCTTCCCCTCCTTCTGCCACCTTTCGGAGTTGTTCCCTGCAGTTCTGTTTTGGGCAGAGTGTTGTGGCGGGTGCGTGGCGAACCATGTAAGCTTTTTTCTTCATTGACGATGGTGAGAAGGGTTTGTCTGTGGACATGCCAGCAGTGTTTATTTGACTCTTGACAAATTCGTTTGGTCTTTCGTTCCTCTCCAGATATGTCCAGTAGTTTTCTTGGCATTTTTGTTCGAATGACTGGTTCGCTTTGCTGGTTTCAGCTGTCAATGTCCATGGTTTCACTTCCGTAAGCAGATCGATGAATTAGGGCTTTGTAGCAGCTTTAGTTTGATTGGGAACTGATCTTCTTTCACTTTTATCCATAATTTGGTGGTGAGTATGTCATGGAAGATGTTTGCCATGGCTATTCTGACTTGGATTCTGTCGTCGATCGAGCCCGTCCTTTGTGTGTGTAGCGCCAGAGGTATTTAAAGCGTCTACCTCCTCCAGTTGTTGGCCGTTCATGTAAATTTTAACGGTGGCATTGCTCGTGCTGTTTCACAAGTACTTTACTTTTCTCCTGCTCACCTCATCATATATGCTCCAGCATGTTCTCAAGTCTGGTCGTAAGATCTTGCTGTCCTGTGTTACTTCCGCCATGAGGTCAATGTAATCGGCAAACCGTAAGTGATGTGTGTCTGCGCCAATGGTGATGGTAGGGTGGAAGTCATGGTGCGTGTATCTTATGATGTTTTCCAAAGAAAACTAATGAATCAGGACTGGAGATAACAGGCTATTCCTTGTCGGACCCCTAACTGTGGTTTTTGACAGTAGTCTCCGACATGATTGTTCATGAAGGACTGCACTGCTTGCTGTTTGTTGTATAGTGCTTCAATTGGTTTGCCACTATAGTCCTTCAATGCCAAACATTTCTGTAGGACCTGCCACAGGCCTTTTCGTGTAATACTCTGTCAATAGCCTTCTTGAAGTCGATGAAGTTGTGGGAACAGGTCTCTCTGATGTTGAAGATGTTCTTCCTTCATGATGTGGGCAGTTTAAAATCTGTTCAGATTGTGCTCCTGCTGCCCTGAAACCCTGCTTGTTCTCTGCAAGGTGTCTTCTGACTCCTTCTTGAGTCGATTAAAAATAACTTTGAGCATGATCTTGCTGGCGTGGCTGATGAGGCTGATTGTTCTATAGTTTTTGCATTGGCGTAAAATTCCCTTCTTGGGCAGGGTAAGATGAGTGATTGTTGTTCCAGTCTGCTTGCCACTGTTTTGTCTCCCAAATCTTCTGACAGATAGCTGTAACTATGTGATGACTGTTTCGCCACCATGCTTGAGAGCTCTGTTGGTATATTGTCTGTCCCTGGGGACTTCCTACTGGTAAGTGCGGATGGCTTCTTCCACTTCTTCCCTCAGTATAGGTAATGGCGAGTGTGCTCTTGTGTTGCTGCTTTCTCTTATATTATGCTCTTGTCAGGTTGTATTGGGTAGTTGTTACAGTTCTTGACAATATTCAGACCACCTGTTCATGCAGCTGTGCTTTCTGTGAGGAGGTTTCCGAGAGTGTCTTCAATGATGTGATTGAATTTGGTTTGAAGTGGTTTTGTGAGTTTCTTCAGGGTGTCGTATGCCTTTTTCACTGTGCCACTTTCATGTTTTTTTTCGATTCATCACATGATCGCTGATCCACTTCTCTATGGCCATTAACATTTGATTCTTCACCCGTGATTGTTGGCCTCCCGGTATTCTTTAGGGTTGAAGACCTGGTTGGTTTCAGTGCTCTTCTTGTATCGCAGAGGTCCAAGATGTCATTGGTGTCCTTGGCTGGGTGTTTATTCCTCTGATCGACCGATGTACCTCCTCTGGGCTGTTTCTCGGACTGCTCATTGACAGTTGGTGGTGAGGTCATTGATGTCAATGTCCAGGGAGGTTAATGCCGCAAAACGTCGCCAAGCTTAGCTTGGAAGATCTCCTCGGACATCTGGTCTTTTAGTTTGTCACGTCAAATTTGATACGTGGGTTTGCAGGATGTTTGTTTTTTCTTCAGCTTCATTTTGAATACCAGCTGCAAAGGTCGTGGTCATGCCTATGTCAGCTCCATGGTAGGTTCATGTTATGGGCTCTGTTGATGCTGGATTTGAAGCGCGTAGGTGTTAAGATAAAAAATCTAATTTGGTTATGGATCTTGCCGTTTGGCGATGCCAGGTTGTCCTCCATGACTGATTGTGGGGATAGAGGGTATTGGCATATGGTAAGTCTGTGGGGTGCAGGCAAACATCCAGCAGACGTAGTCCCCTGTCGTGGTCTCCCACAGTTCCAAACTGACCAACTGTTCCGGCCCATTGGTTGTAAGAGTCAGGACCTACTTTGCGTTTAAAATCCCCTTCGAGGGATGATGATGTGTCCTTCTTGGGTATTTTCTTAAATGGCACTTCAAGGATCTTCATAAAATCCTTCTACTTCTTCATCTGTATTGGTCAGATGATGGTGCATAGGATTTGTATGATGGTGATGTTCTTTGGGCTTGGCGACACCCGGATGCTGTATTCCTGCTGGAAGCCGGTTGTACAGTGATAATGCACCCACTAACTTCCTTTCTGACAATAAATGCCACTCCCTGTTGGCCTGATGTTCTCGTTGGCCACTGTACCAGATTTGTTGCCTTTCTTCAGTCAATGTCTCACCAAATCCTGTCATCTCCACTTCTCTAGTCAATAATGGTCCATTTATCATCGGCATAAGCTCATACTCTAGTTCTTTGATTTTTCCGCACTGGTTAGCGTGTTACGGACGTTCCATGTACCAATGGTGATTTGTTTCTCTAGGGAGCTTTAAAGTTAATGTTTTTACACTCAGTTAGCTTGACTTGTCACTTCCAACCTGGTCTTGATCATGGAAAGCGCGGTCGTGGTAACCCGGGCCTCGACCCCGATCCGGTATCATTCGGCTTTTTTATTTGTTCTTTCATGTTTTTTCTGTGGGCTTAGGATATTTCCTTGGTGGCGACCTAATCTCCTCTCCAAGTCTCCATATGTTTTGGGTTTTTTTCTATTGGGGTTTCTTCCCCAACATGCGACAGGTTTGGTACTGGGTTGTACATTTGGATACCAGTAGCAGTAGCAGAGATCTTCTCTGACTGACTACCTGGAGTACCCCTCTCACTTATCCATGACATTTTCACTAAACAGCACCTACTGACTACTACTACTACTTACTACTACTACTCTACTACTCTACTTACTACATAATTCTACTATACTTCTATACTACTACTACTACTACTACTACTACTACTCTATGCTGCTCCTACTCCTCCTCTTCTCCCCTACTCCTCTTTTTCCTCCTACTTTACAACAACAAACAACAAACAATCTACTTCTACTACTACATACTACTACTACTATTACTCACTACTACTACTACTACTACTTACTCTCTCTTTCCTCCCTACCCTCATCCTACTACTGCTACTACTACTACTACTACTAATACTACTAATACTATTACTGCTGTGCTTACTCCTCCTCCTCCTTCCCTTCTCTCCTTATACTATACTTCGTCTCCCCCACCTCCTCTCCTCCTCCCTCCTCCTACTACTACTACTACTCCTACTCCTCCTCTCTCCTCCTTATCCGCCTCTCCTCCTACCTACTGTTACTCCTCCTCCTACTACTACTTCTACTACTACTATACTACTACTACTACTACTACTACTACTACTACTACTACTACTACTACTACTACTACTACTACTACTACTGTGTGTGCTGAAGCGAGAGGAACTGGTAAACTAATGGAGATAGGGACAGGGACAGAGAAAAACTACAGAAAACTAACAACAAGCATCATCTTCCATCCAGTCTGCCTGTCTGTCTCTCTGTCTCACATAATAACCACACACACACACACACACACACACACACACACACACACACACACACACACACACATGATAAACGACCAGGCAATAGTGACGTTAGTCATCATCATCAGCCTCAAAACAATAGTACCCCCCTACCCTCACACTCCACACTCCCCTCTCCTCCCCCTACACCATCCTCCCCTTCCCTTCCCTCCCCTCCTCCCAAACCTATGCGGCTATCTCTTATTCAAAGTGTGTTTCATAATAATAATTAAAAAAAAAAAAATAATAATAACAATAATAATAATAATAATAATAATAACATATGGAAATTATATAGCGATGAATCTTGTAAAACAAACAAATCGAAGCGCTTGCACTCAAATCATTTACGCTCATGCAACTTTCCTCAAATAATTATAATGAATAACATACTTCAAATTTATGCATGCGCGCGCGCGCGCGCACACACACACACACACACACACAGAAACACGCACACACACACACGCACACACACGCACACACAAACACACACACACACACACACACACCCCGCGAACACACTTAGGAGATGAAGGATGCTGTTGAAAAGTAGGGACGGATATGAGAAGGGAAAGTGTCAGGTAGGATATAAGTGTGTTTTGAGGCTGGATTTGAAGGTATCAAGTGAAGGCTTTTGGCGAAGTGAAAGAGGGAGGTCATTCCAGGTGGATGGACCAGAAACAGAGAAAGAGCGACAGCCAACAGTGGTTTGTTTGAATCTGGGTGTTCGAGAAAGCACAAAGCATCTGCGGCTGAACGAAGGGAACGGGATGAAATGTTTTCACTATCATTAAGTCCCTCCTACTTCTTGTCTGAGTGATTCAATTTGTTGGAGGTTTTTTCCACCATTCCTTGGCTTAGAGCTCTGAGGTTCACCAATGGTCAGATTTTTGCGTGTGGGACCGTTTTTGCTCACCACGAAGGTAGCCGCATTCCGACTTCAGGGATGTATGCTGTGTATGTTCGTATTTCCGTAACTCACTGGAGGCTTTTTTGTTGTTGTTGTTGTACCTCGGCTAGAGCTCTGAGGTTCACCAATGGTGATTTTTTTGTTTGGTTTTGCGTATACGATTTTTTTTTTGGGGTGCTCACCACGAAGGTAGCTGCATTCCGACTTCGGGGATGTATGCTAGGTGTGTTCGTGTTTTTGTAACCTACCGAAGGATGACATGAATGACATGATCTTTAACGTTTAAAATTGATTTTCTGCATGTGTATAGACAAGAACGGAATGAAGGCACTGGCAGGTCTGCACATGAAGTTAACCTGGGAAATCGTAAAAAAACCCAACAACCCAAACAACCCACCCTTAATTCACCATACATACGTACGTACGTACATACATACATACATACATACATACATACATACATACATACATACATACATACATGCTTACATACATACATACACACACATACATACATACATACATACCTACATGCATACATACATAATACATACATACAAACTCATACATACATACACACATACATACATACACATACATACATACATACATACATACACATACATACATACATACATACATACATACATACATACACACACACACACACATACATACATACATACATACATACATACATACATACATACATACATACATACATGCATGCATACATACATACATACATACATACATACATACATACATTCTCTCTCACACACACACACACACACACACACACACACACACACACACACACACACACACACACACACTAAACGCACACACACACACAACACACACACACAAAACATCACACACACCCACACCCACACACACACACACACACACACACACTTGCAGACGATCAAAATATTAACCACGTTCAAACTCCTGTACTTCCTGGTCAGTATCTGGCGTGGGGTTAGGGAAGCAACCATAAATATACCCAGCATGCATTCTCCACAAACTCCACCCCCACCCCCCAACTCCTCTGCTCCAGCAACCTGCTGGGAAATCAGAAAGTGTCAGCCCACAGACCTTCTGCAGAGTGACTGGCACTGGAGAAAGAGAAGACCTGGGGCAGATGCTAGGAACCCCCCTTCCCTCCCAAATCAGGGACCGTGAGAGAGAGAGAGAGAGAAGGAGAGAGAGAGAGAGAGAGGAGAGAGGAGAGAGATGGAGAGGAGAGAGGGGGGGGGGGGAAGAGGGAGGAGGGGGAGAGGAGAGAGAGAGAGAGATAGAGAGAGAGAGAGAGAAAGAGAGAGAGAGAGAGAGAGAGAGTGAGGAAAGAGAGGGGGGGAAAGGGAGGGAAGGGGGGGGGGGAGGGAGAGAGAGGGGTGAGGGGGGAAGGAGAGAGGGAGAGAGAGGGGGGGAGAGAGAGAAGGGGGGGGGGGTGGAGAAAAGGGGAGGAGAGGGAGAGAGGGGAGAGGTGGGAGAGAGAGAGGGGGGGAGGGGGAGGGGGGGAAGAGAGGGGGGGGGGGAGGGAGGGAGAGGAGAGAGGGGAGGAAAGGGGGAGGGAGAGGGAGGGGGGAGAGAGGAGGAGAGGGGAGGGAGGGAGGGGAGAAGGGGAGAGGACAGACAGCCCAAGAGAGAGACAGAGAGAGCGAACGAGCGAGAGAGAGGAAAAGGAGAGAGAGAGGAGAGAGAGAAGAAAAGAAGGGGAGGAGAGAGAGAGAGAGAGAAAAGACTGACAGAGAAAGAAAGACAGACAGACAGAAAAAAAGACAGAGAGAGATAAAAGAGAGAGATACAGAGACAAAACAGACACAGACACACAGACAGAGAGACAGACGACAGACAGATGGAGAGAGAGAGAGAGAAGAGAGAGAGAAGAGACAGAGAGGGAAAGAGACAGACACACAAACGGGACAGAGAGAGAGAGACGACAGACAGACAGATGGAGAGAGAGAGAAAAAAGGAGAGAGAGACAGAACAAACAGTCAGAGATTAAAGAGAGAGAGAGAGATGAGAGACGACCAGACGGTGCCCAGAGAACAATTTTTTTTTGAACAATTTTTTTTTCAGAGGGTAGATTAAGCATTACATGCTTTTTTAACAATCCAGCCCATCAAAATTAAAATAAATAATAAATAAATAAATAAATGAATAGAAACGAAAATAGCATATTGACATAGATTACATGGAAAACAATACACACACGACGCCACACACACATACTGGAAAGCAAGCAAGATATAGAGAACATCAGAGAAAGTGCTTAAAAATAAACTCAGAAATAATCAAAACAAACAAACAGAATTTGAGATAGGGAAGAATATTTATCAATAACTAATTATAAAACCATGCGCAGGGACAATTTGTGTAACTGAAACTACTAAAACAGTTTCTGATTAAAACAATTGTGGTGAAAGAAATGCGACCTTTCATAGGTCATTAGAAAATTCATAGAACAGACACTTAAATACTTGAAAATCCTGTTCATCTTTTAGAAAGGTTGGGAGTCATTCCTAAACCAGCTTCCAGAATATAGACTAGCTGATTTAAACAGAGTAATCTGGTTAAGGGAGGTTAATTTTATGTGAAATGTTCGAAAATTTGTTTTCGCTGAACCTGCTGCTTAAGGAAGATGGGACACTAACCATGAAGAATTTTTATGCATTAGTAAACCTTTATTAAACAGCAAATTTTCGTGTTGAGAGAAGAATAATAACATTTTTGTAACTGAAAATGTTAATGAAGATACTTATCTAATTCTAAATTTTGACAGCTCAGTTTATGTATACTGGGATTAAAGGTTTGAATAAGTTATTACTGCTAAATCCCATAGTGTAGATGCATAATCCACAGAAGACAGAAATTAAGAATAAAAGAAAAATGTGTTTCTCCGCAGGCAGATTTAACAAAGTGTTTTGATCTTATGTAACGTAGTTTTGGTGGCAATTTTCTTTTTAGATTACGTATAGTACCGACCAAAGACAAATTATTATCGATGGTTCCCCAAAATTTTATGACTAGAAACTTCTTCAATTTTGACACGTTGACGTAAATAGAAGGCAAGCTTATTTAAGATTTGACGTTTTTTGTCTTGTTGATAACACATAAATTTTTGTTTTACTACCTGGATGAAGGGCCATGTGGTTCATATTGTGTCCAGTTGACAATTAAGTTGATATTCTCTTGTAAGCTTTGACATAACATGAAAGGGTTTTTTTGTGCTATATTTAAAGAGTTGTATCATCTGCAAATAGTTCATTGTATAGTTTTATACTCAAAGGCAGTCATTTTATATAGACATAAGAAACAACAAGGGACCAAGAACTGATCCTGGTGAACACCAAACCTGTTAAAAAGAAAACTTGCAGAACTTTGTTAGATGTACCTTTTGCTGTCTCTCCAGAAAGAATGACAAAATAAGTGTGGAGGTACTATGAGATAGTTTGTAGACTGCAAGCTTTCGAAGTAAAGTCTGTGGTCTATAATATCAAAGGCTTTAGCAAATCAATAAAAAGTTTACTGTGAATTCTTTTTATTCAATTATAAACAACTCTATCGTCATTTTTTACAAGAGTAGTGGGCAGGATGGTTCTCTAACAATCAACTGTTTGGGTGTAACAGAATTATATTTATTTAAGTGGGGCTAATAAACATTTATAAATGGTGCGCCTAATGGTTTTGAAAGAGTTGGACAAATATTGAAATTGGTATCTGTAGTTTGATGGTTTCGGAGGTATTTCCAGATGTATGTAAAGGGAATAATTATTGCTTGTTTTAAGATTTTAGGAAAGATTCCTTACTTATCAAAGATAGTAAATATATTTAAGTGTTTCTGCATAACAGGCAGATAATTTAAGAATTTTCCCATCCAAACATCAAGACCAACGTGTTGTGATTGTTTCAAACATTTAAAGCATGAACCACCTCGTTAACTGCGTATAAATGCTATCCCAATTTTTGATTGAATGTTCTTGCTGTCGCAAAAAGCTATCAAGTTTTTTAAGACATTGTCTTCGTGATTGTTCCTTAGAGAATAACTGGTCCTCAACATTGAGAAATGAAGATTTAATGTATCAGCAGATATATCACTAGCCAACGTTTGAATTTTATTATACTTTTGTTGTGAGCTGGTTTTATAGATTTTTTCCAATAGATTTACTGTCCCAGTTGTTTTTAAGAAAGCTCTCAAAATGCTTTTTTTTCTCAGCTCGTAAAAGGGAATTAACATAATTTCTCTGTTTATTATAATCTCTCCGGAACCTTCTTTAATAGGTATCCTATATATACAGTTTCTGTATTTCGTATTAAGCCCGTGGTGTTTGGTTTTGTAATTTAACTCTTTAGTATTGTAAAGGAGCATGTTTGTTGTAGACACTATAAAAGATAGAATACCAAAGTTCAGTAGCTATATTGGGAATCAGTATTTTGATAAACATCACACAAATGCCGAATTTAGAAGGTCCCTGTTAGAAAAACTGACTATTAAATTTGAGAACTTCTAAGTAAGTTATAGTTTTATGCTAACTTTTGGAAATTTTTAACTCCTTTTTTTCGACCATGTATACATATAGGAAAGTGATCACTACAGCCAGAAAGTGGAACATTTACTCTACAATAGTCTCTTTATTTACAACTTATATATGATCTATTAAAGATTTTGAAATATGTGGACACGAGTGGAATAGTTATCAATTGCTTCAAGTTGAAAGATTCAAATGTCTGTATCCTATGATTATTAGGTTTTAATAAATCAATATTGAAAATCCACCTAATAAAATTTATATCACATAATCTTTATTCTAAGCTACCATCATTGAAGATATAGCGATCAATCCATTACTTCTCTTTTCTTGGATTTTCTGTAAAGAAAACATAAAAGAATTGGTCTGGAATGTCTTAGTTTAATTCAATCCAAATTGTTTCTACCTGAAGTTGCTCTAAACTTGTAACTCTTTTGCACCTTACCGATGAGAATATAAAACCAACTATACCAGTTTCTTACGATTACGGAGTCTCAGCGAATGGAATTGTAGCCTGGTACTGAAATGTCAATGTCCGAAATAATGGGTGATAGATGGGTTTCAGTGAAGCCGAATACATGGAAATTTGTCCCTGAATTTGACAATATGGGAAGATATTTTCAGACATTTTGTGTATTGCATGGTGATGTTAAGATGAACAATTCGAAAACCATTTTTAGTTAACCAAAGATTATTTTGATGACCATAATCAAAATAAATTGATTATTTCATACACATCATAATCACTAATTCTACAGTTTTTCAACACAATATCAGGTAACTATCAAAAAATTAACACTTACATTACAATGGCCCCAAAATACAACTATAGGAGAAGAAACAAGATCAAGTACAATGGTATGGAAAAATCACAAAGCACCAAAATAAAATGCAAAGTGAAATATGAATTTACTCTCAATGAAATGCTACTTTGCAAAACAACTTTTTAGTGGTAATTATATCAAAAACTTGCAAAGGTCATAAGCGAAAGAATCCAAACAATGCAAAAGGAAAAACCTATATAAAAACAACACCAAACCGCCAAACCTTGTTCCGTAACCATTCTACGAACAAATGTTTTTCTCTCCGGTCAGCGGCATCGCCACATAGCAAACAGAAACTACAACATTCAAATACTATCACACATCATTATACATTTGAATTTACACAAAAAATAACACATGCAATAATTCTATATACCTATTTCTACTCTGTGCATGGGGTAAGGGGTTCTACCCTGATTTGCCATAATTTTGAAGAGCCATGAATCAAATCTAAGGCATATGGATGGATATGTCCTCTAAAAGGAGGATGGCTGCTAGTGAACTGATCAATTTACAGAATCATCTTGTTCTGGAGGAAGGTGGAAGTAGTGTGCTTCATGGGATGCCAGAGGAGGTGGAAAAGGATACGAGGAACTTCTTCCAAGAGTTTGTGTAGTTTGAATGCAAAGAGGGATGTTGAACAGAAAGAGTACTGGAAAAGGAGCAGTTAGATATGTTCTCACACGTGGCCTTGATCTGAGAGGTGGGTAGTGAGAAAAGTGGGAGGGAGGAGACATGCTGCATTGTCAATGTATGCATGCAGATCTTGATGGCTGGCATTAGAACCGAGACAGATTTCTGTAGAATTACTATATAAGAAGGGGAAACCTCTGCTGAGATATGTCCTAGGGCCTCTAATTGCCCTACTTTTTGTGGTCTAATAGTTGCTGAACCATGTCTATGAAGATTGTCATCTGTTTGAGGAACTACTTGGGAGTGAGATGGAAACATCTCGCCCTGTTTTTCTGTTTGTGGAACAGTGGTTGATATACCCTGCTCACAGTGGAATAACTTTCCTGAAATGGCCTTGATGGTAATCATTTCTGCCCTTAATATCATAAGCACGCCATCAGTTTCCATGCATGTGTGCATTATTCCTATCAGCATTGCCGTCTCAACCTTATTCCAGTAAACGAAGTTGTTTACTATCTGGAAGTGCCTCTTCACAGTGGTGAGTCAGATTGAAATAAAGACTAAACAGGTAGCTCCAGAACTAGTGGTGAAAGTTTGTGGGGGTAAATGAATGTGTGTTTGAACTGATGACAGACTGTTTGAAGATTTCTGTTGGAAGGAATAATGAAAGTGTTAAGATGATGACGACCTCTAGCTGGGATTTGGAGCTCATACTGACTGCAGACTGGGGGAAGAGGAGAACAAGTTTGACACGGTCAGTCCATCTTTTTCTTGAATACACCAATATGCAGCTGTTGACACATGTGGACAATTACAACATTTTATTTTGAACATAACGTAAGGGTAGAAAAGGCCTATGTTGACAGGTCCCTTGTTTTATCTTCCACCAACACACAGATCTTGAAACATGTTCTCACCACCCGAAGGGCCACCCGTATGGGATCAATGTTTCTATGACAGAATCACCTATCAATAGCAAGGTTTTGTGTCCTGAATTGAAATTTGGATAATGTTTCATGAGGTGATGGTTAGGAGTTTGTGCTGTTTCTAAGGGTTCCAGATCCAAGGTTTTGCTGTTCTGGTTTGATGATTACATCCTCCTGGTGGGACCTGCTGTACCTCTGTTTGCGTGTTCTTGTAAGGCCAGGATTTACATCATCCACGCTCAAAAGGTAATTTTTAACAGTTACATTGTAGTGAAGTTGGGTTTCCAATAGATTTTCCTGGTCTGTTCCTTTTGGAGTATCAGGAAAGCTGCATCATCATGGTGATAAG
>CM054161.1:6276263-6284231 GCA_028751875.1 Rapana venosa
TGTAGTGGAGTGGAGTGGATGTAATGTATGTAGGTAGTGGAGTGGAGTGGAGTGTAATGCTAGTGTGAGTAGTGTAGTGGAGTGGAGTGGAGTGTAATGTAGTGTGGTGTTGTAGTGTAGTGGAGTGGAGTGTAATGTAGTGTGGTGTAGTGTAGTGGAGTGGAGTGGGTGTAATGTAGGTGTGTAGTGTAGTGGAGTGGAGTGGAGTGATGTAGTGTGGTGTAGTGTAGTGGAGTGGAGTGGAGTGCAATGTAGTGTGGTGTAGTGGAGTGGAGTGGAGTCGAGTGTCAATGTAGTGTAGTTAGTGAGTGAATGATGAAGTGGAGTGGAGTGGAGTGTGATGTAGGAGTGGAGTGGAGTGGATGTGGAGTGAGTGGAGATGTAGTGTGGTGTGGTGTAGTGTAGTGTATAGTGTAGTGTAGTGTAATGTATTGGAGTGTAGTGGAATGTAGTGTAGTGTATTTATTTACTTTTTTTAGAGGATAATGGAATAAGCACTCATGTGCTTTTTTTAACAATCAGTCCCCGTGTGTATGGAGTTTTGTAAATTTTGTCATTCGTTCCCACCGGCACACAATGGCCTACTCTTCCGAAAAGTGGACCGGGTTTTTAACGTGTGCGCAAGACGTTCTGAGCGCGCTCTCACACGGGACCTCGGTTTATAGTCTCAGTTGAAGGACTTTAGGGGAAAGTGAAGTCTGGCACTGATGTTAACTCCAGAGGAAAAGTCCTCTTGAACGAGAATCGAACCCGGGTCAGCAGAGCACGAGCGTATCACTCTAACCACCAGGCTATACCGTCCCCCTATGTGTAGTGCAGTGTAGTGTAGTGTAGTGTAGTGTAGTGTAGCGTAGTGTAGTGTAGTGTAGTGTAGCGTTGCAGTGCAGTGCAGTGCAGTGCAGTGCAGTGCAATAGTTAAGTGCGGTGCAGTGTAGTGTTCTGTAGTGTAGTACAATTCAGTGCAGTGTAGTGAAGTGTAGTGTAGTGTGGTGTAGTATAGTGTAGTAGTGTAGTATAGTGTAGTGTTATAGTGTAATGCGTGTAGTGTAATGAAGTGTAGTAAGTTGGTGTAGTAGTTAGTAGTGTAGTATGTGTAGTGAAGTGTATGCAGTGTAGTGTAATGAGTGTAGTGAAGTGTGGTGTAGTCATAGTGTAGTAGTGTAGTATAGTGTAGTGAATGAGATGTATGTAGTGAATGTAGTGAAGTGTGGTGTAGCATAGTGTAGTAGTGTAGTATAGTGTAGTGAAGTGTAATGCAGTGTAGTGTAGTGAAGTGTAGTGAAGTTTGATGCAGTATAGTGTAGTAGTGTAGTATAGTGTAGTGTAGTGTAGTGCAGTGTAGTTTAGTGTAGTATAGTGTAGTGTAGTGTAGTGAAGTATAGTGTAGCATTAATTAATTAATTAATAAATTAATGTATTTATTCTTTTATATCGAGGATAATAGAATAAGCACTCATGTGCTTTTTTACATCCTGTCCCCGTGTGTATGCGGTTTTGTAAATTTTGTCATCTGTTTCCACCGGCACACAATGGCCTACTCTTCCGAAAAGCGGAACAGGATTTAACGTGTGCACAAGATGTTCTGCATGCGTTCGAACACGAGGCCTCGGTTTATAGTCTCATCCGAAGGACTAGTAGTGTAGTAAAGTGTAGTGTAGTGTAGTGTAGTGTAGTGTAGTGTAGTGTAGTGTAGTGTAGTATAGTATAGTGCAGTGTAGTGTAGAGTAGTGTAGTGTAGTTTATTGTAGTATAGTGTAGTGTAGTGTAGTTTATTGTAGTATAGTGTAGTGTGGTGTAGTATAGTGTAGTGCAGTGTTGTTTATTGTAGTATAGTGTAGTGATGTAGTAAGTGTAGTATAGTGTAGTGCAGTGTAGTTATTGTAGCATAGTGTAGTGTGTGTAGTGTAGTATAGTGTAGTGCAGTGTAGTGTAGTGTAGCATAGTGCAACGCGATAGTTAAGTGCAGTGCATTGTAGTGTAGTGTAGTGTAGTGTAGTGTAGTGTAGTTGTATAGTGGAGTGTGGTAGTGTATTATTTTTCTATGAAATTAGTGTAGTGTAGTTAGTGTAGTCCCGGTAGTTAGTGTAGCAAAGGCGCGCAAAAGTTAAGTGCATGTTTGTAGTGTGGGTGTAGTGAGTTATGTAGTGAAGTGTATTGTATGTATGAGAAAAAGCGTTTATAGGGGGATTGGGGGTGAAGTGTAGCTTAGTATACTGCACCACACCCCCCTATACAACGCTAACTCCCCTTTCATTAAAAACTACATACACTAAACTACATATTTACACAACAAACTACTACACAAAAACTACCCCCACTACACTACACTACATTTCATTACATTTTCACTACACAAAAATTTACACAAACTACACTTTTACAAACCCCAAAAAACACTACACTACACTTCATTACCTCCCACTACACTAAACACACTATACACTAAAATACCCAACTACACTTCATTACACTACACTACATTTAAATTTTCACTACTACCAATACTACACCCCCCACTACATTTACCCCTTCACTACATAAAATTAAAAAATTTAAAACTAAAACTAAAACTAAACTCCCACTACTACATTTATACTACCCCACTAAAACCCCATTTAACACTACACAACCCTTTACACAAACCTACACTAAAACTACCCTATACTACATCCCTACACAAATACTACCCCAACACTCATCATCATAAACATAAAGCCCCGTAAACCTTGGCGTCGGGGGGGAAGGGAACATGAAAGCCGATGCCGTGGTAAGCCTCCTCCCACCATCTCGGTCCAGGTTTGGGCCCAGGGGGGCCGAGTCTTTCCCACCCGGGTCCTTTCTCGGATTTTGTCCCCCTACTTGTTCTGTCTTCCCCCCCTTTTGCCCCCCTTCGAGTTTTCCCCGCGAACTTTTTTGGGGGCAAAAAGGTTTGGGGCGGGTGACGGGGCCAAACCCCATGTCAGTTTTTTCCCTTTTGACAGGGTTTGAAAAGGGGTTCCCTGTGGACCTCCAGCTGGGTTATTTGACTCTTTGAAAAATTTCCCTTTGGGGTCTTTCTTTCTCTCCAAATATCCCCCAGAGTTTTCTTTTGGGCATTTTGTTTCGAATGACGGGATTCGCTTTGCTGTTTCAGCGGGTTCAATGTCCGGGTTTCACTTCCGAAACAGCGGGGATTTACTTTTTTTGGGGCTTTGAAGCTTTATTTTGTTTGGGGAAAACCCTGTCTTTTATTTTTTCCCATATGGGGGGGGTTTTGTCAGGGAAAGTTTGTTCCCATGGCTTTCTAATTTTGATTTCTGTCGTCATCCCCCCCTTTGTGAGTGTAGCGCCGGGGTTTAATTTAAAAGATCTACCTCCTCCGTTTTTGGTCGTTCATGAAAATTTTTTTAGGGGTGGCATTGCTCGTGCTGTTCACAAAACTTTACTTTTCTCCACTCACCCCCCATCCCATTTTCTCCAGTCTGTTTTTAAAGTCGGGTTTCGTAAGTCTTGCAGCCTGTGTTCCTTCCGCCCTTTGAGGTAAGTCATGGGCAAACCGTAATTTTTGGGGGTCCGCCCCCAAATGGAGAGGGTAGAGGGGGAAGTCAGGGAGGGTCTTCTCATTTTTTTCCCAAGAAAAATTTAAACAGGACTGGAGAAAAACGGGCATCCTTGTGGGAACCCCAACTGTTTTTTAAAGTGGGGTCTCCGACCGGATTTTTTCAGGGGACTGCAGCTTCCCGTTTTGTATGTTTTGGGAAAGGTTTGCACTAGTCCTTCTCAAGCCAAACATTGAGGACCTGCCACACCTTCGGCCATACCGGGAAAAAGCCTTTGAAGCCCGATGAAGTTGGGGAAACAGGTCTCTCTGATGTTGAAGTGTTTTTTCCATCATGATGTGGCAGTTAAAAAACTGTTCGATTGTGCCCGCCGCCTGAACCCGTTTGGGTTCCCGCAAGGTGTTTTTCTGCCCCCTTCTTGAGTCTTTTCCCAAAAAAATTTTGACCATATCTTGCGGGCGTGGTGATGGGGTGTTTTGTTCTATAGTTTTGGCTTTGGGCGTAAATTCCCCTTTTTGGGGCGGGGGTTTTAGGAGTGATTTGTCCATTCTTTGGCCACGTTTTGTCCCCCAAATCTTTGACAGATGCTGAACATATAAAAACCCTGTTTCCCACCTGCTTGACAGTTTCTGCTGGAAATTTTGTCTGCCCCGGGGGACTTTCCTACGGGGTAAGCTGGGGATGGTTCTTCCACTTTTTCCCCAGTAAGGAAAAGGGGGGGTGCCGTTTTGGGCTGTTTTCCCTTTCTTTTAAAGCTCTTTTTGGGAAAATTTTTGGGGGAAAAGTTGTCCAGTTCTTACAATATTCAACCCCCTTTTAATTTGCAGCGATTTTTCCCTTTTGAGGGGGTTTCCGGAGTGTCTTCAATACTGATGTTTTGGTTTGAAGGGGTTTTTTGATTTTTCTTCGGGTTTTTGTGTATGCCTTTTTACTTTTCCCCACTTTATTTTTTTTTCATTCTCACATTGATCAGGACCCCACTTTCTCGGGCCCTTTTAACATTACTTCTTCCGGGGTTTTTGGGCCCTCCGGTTCTTTAGGGTTGGGAAAACCCGGGTTGGGTTTTTCATGTTTTCTTGTATTGCATGGGTCCAAGATGTCATTGGTATCCAGGGTTTGGGTGTTTTTTTCCTTGACGACCGAAGTACCTCCTCTGTTGTTTCTGGGCGGGCCTCATTAAAAGTTTTTTGGTGGGGTTTCATTGATGTTTTTGTCCAGGAGGGTTAATGCCGAAAAACGTCCGCCAGTTTTGGTTTGGAAGACCCCCTCGACATCGGGGATCTTTCATTTTGCCCCAGTAAAATTTGATACTTTGGTTTTGAAAGGCTGTTTTTTTTTTTCAGCTTCTTTTTGGGTTTACCACACCCCAAGGTCGGGGGCCCGCTGCCAGGGTCTCCCGGGGGAAATGTTCTTGTTCTGGCTCTGTTGATGCTGGATTTGAAGCGCCGTGGTGTTAAGATAAAATCTATTTGGTTATGGATCTTGCCGTTTGGCGCATGCCAGGTTGTCCTCCTTGACTGCTTGTGGGGATAGAGGGTATTGGCAATGGTAAGTCTGTGGGTGCAGGCAAACTCCAGCAGACGTAGTCCCCTGTCGTTGGTCTCCCCAGTTCCAAACTGACCAACTGTTCCGGCCCATTGGTTGTAAGAGTCAGGACCTACTTTGGCGTTAAAATCCCCTTGGATGATGATGATGTCCTTCTTGGGTATTTTCTTAATGGTCACTTCAAGATCTTCATAAAATTCTTCTACTTCTTCATCTGTATGGTCAGATGATGGTGCATAGATTTGTATGATGGTGATGTTCTTGGGCTTGGCCGACACCCGGATGCTGATAATCCTGCTGGAAGCCGGTGTACAGCTGATAATGCACCCCACTACTTCCTTTCTGACAATAAATGCCACTCCATGTTGGTGATGTTTCTCTTGGCCACTGTACCAGATCTTGTTGCCTTCTTCAGTCAATGTCTCACCAAATCCTACACCACACTACACTTCACTATACTGCACACACTACACTACACTACACTACACTATACTATACTACACTACACTATACTACACTACTACACTATACTACACCACACTATACTACACTACACTACACTGCACTGCACTGCACTGTACTGTACTGTACTGCACTGGACTGCACTGTACTGTACTGCACTGCACTGCACTGTACTGTACTGTACTGCACTGTACTGCACTGCACTGCACTGCACTGTACTGTACTGCACTGTACTGCACTGTACTGTACTGTACTGTACTGCACTGTACTGCACTGTACTGTACTGCACTGCACTGTACTGTACTGTACTGCACTTTACTGCACTGCACTGTACTGTACTGTACTGTACTGCACTGTACTGCACTGTACTGCACTGCACTGTACTGTACTGTACATCACTGCACTGCACTGTACTGTACTGCACTGTACTGCACTATACTGTACTATGTACTGTAGTATATACCACGAGCAGGCCCCGCACGTTCATCAAGGTGCTAATGGTCACCATCAGTCAGAATCTGAGGACACCTGTCTCACGCGATATTCATTAAGCACTTGAGAAGTTCGTTCCACCTGCATTATAGATCACACCTGGGATGTAAGGTCACCATAGCAACCAGGTAGCATCAACTGCAGAGAGGGGGGGGCGGGAGAGAGAGAGGGAGAGAGAGAAAGAGAGAGAGAGAGAGAGAGAGAGAGAGAGAGAGAGAGAGAGAGAGAGAGAGAGAGAGAGAGAGAGAGAGAGAGAGAGAGAGAGAGAGAGAGAGAGAGAAAGGAGGAGGAGGAAGTGGAGGAGGAGGGGAAGAAGAAGAAGAGCGAAGAGAAGAAGAAGAATTGCGAAGAAGAAGAAGAAGAATGCAAAGAAGAAGAATGCAAAGAAGAAGAATGCAAAGAAGAAGAATGAGAAGAAGAGAAGAAGAAGAAGAAGAAGAAGAAGAAGAAGAAGAAGAAGAAGAAGAAGAGAAGAAGAAGAAGAAGAAGACGACGAAGAAGAATTGCGAAGAAGAAGAAGAATTGCGAAGAAGAAGAAGAAGAAGAAGAAGAATTCTGAAGAAGAAGAAGAAGAAGAAGAAGAAGAAGAAGAAGAAGAAGAAGAGGAATGCAAATAAGAGGAAGAAGAAGACGAAGACGAAGAAGAAGAAGAAGAAGAATGCAAAGAAGAATGCAAAGAAGAAGAAGAAGAAGAAGAAGAAGAAGAAGAAGAAGAAGAAGAAGAAGAAGAAGAAGAAAAAGAAGAAGACGAAGACGAAGACGAGGAATGCAAATAAGAGGAAGAAGAAGACGAAGACGAAGACGAAGACGAAGAATTGCGAAGAAGAAGAAGAAGAAGAAGAAGAATTGCGAAGAAGAAGAAGAAGAAGAAGAAGAAGAAGAAGAAAAGAAGAAGAAGAAGAAGAAGAAGAAGAAGAAGAATTGCGAAGAAGAAGAAGAAGAAGAATTGCGAAGAAGAAGAAGAAAAGAAGAAGAAGAAGAATTGCGAAGAAGAAGAAGAAGAAGAATTGCGAAGAAGAAGAATTGCGAAGAAGAAGAAGAAGAAAGAAGAAGAAGAAGAAGAAGAAGAAGAAGAAGAAGAAGAAGAAGAAGAAGAAGAATGCGAACAAGAAGAAGAAGAAGAAGAATTGCAAAGAAGAAGAAGAAGAAGAAGGAGAAGAAGAAGAAGAAGAATTGCGAAGAAGAAGAAGAATAAGAATTGCGAAGAAGAAGAATTGCGAAGAAGAATTGCGAAGAAGAAGAAGAAGGAGAAGAAGAAGAAGAAGAAGAAGAAGAAGAAGAAGAAGAAGAAGAAGAAGAAGAAGAAGAAGAACAAGAAGAAGAAGAAGAAGGAGAAGAAGAAGAAGAAGAAGAAGAAGAAGAAGAAGAAGAAGAAGAAGAAGAAGAAGAAGAAGAAGAATGCGAAGAAGAAGAAGAAGAATTGCGAAGAAGAAGAAGAATAAGAATTGCGAAGAAGAAGAATTGCGAAGAAGAATTGCGAAGAAGAAGAAGAAGGAAGAAGAAGAAGAAGAAGAAGAAGAAGAAGAAGAAGAAGAAGAAGAAGAAGAAGAAGAAGAACAAGAACAAGAACAAGAACAAGAAGAAGAAGAAGAAGAATTGCGAAGAAGAAGAAGAAGAAGAATTGCGAAGAAGAAGAAGGAGAACAAGAACAAGAACAAGAGAAGCAGATGAGGAGGAAGATGGGGGAGGAAAAGAAAAAAAGTAAAGAAACACAAAAAGAACGAGAAATAAAAGGGGGGAAAATCACGCTACTCATGGCACCTGACTAAGGTCGGAATGTAAAATGTCAGTTATTTGGAAAAGAACAAACAGAACCCTCACCAACTGACATGGAGACAGACAGACAGACAGACAGACAGACAGATAGACAGACAGACACAGAGACACAGACAGACAGAGACAGACAGACAGACACCTCCCCCTGCCCCAC
>CM054161.1:6284731-6302231 GCA_028751875.1 Rapana venosa
TACAAAAATTTTTTGACTTGACTTACTTGACTTGACTTCACACACACACACAACCACACACACACACGCACGCCGCACGCAGGGCAAGCACCACGACGCAGCACGCACGCACGCCGCACGCCCCCACAACACACCAACACACACACACACACCCCCTACCTGCTTTGAGCTAGCTTGTTTTTGAAGCAGTTTAAAAATAAATCATGTCCCCCAACTTTTAGCAATCCCTTCATCAGCATCGCATGTAACACAGCACAAAGGAAAAGAAACTTACCCATAATGGTGGTGAAAGGGGGCGAGGCTCAGAGCCCTCAGCTTCTCCAGGGGCCAGAATATTGCGGGGGGCCCCGTCCCCCCTCCCCTCCTGCTTTTTTCCATCTCTGAGGGCGGGTAACCTTTCCACTGGGTGAACGGGGGACATACTGAAGCTAAGACGCCAAACTGTTCCCATCCAAGTGGTAACCACTCGCATGCGTTAACTTGGCTGGGGGAAACCGAGTGCTCTGCCACTGAGCTTCCCGTCCCAACACAATATAACCCTCAAAGAAAATAACGGGAAAGTCCCCGGGTTTGGGTTTATTTTTTTGAAGACAAACGAAAAGTAAAAAAATTTTTTTAAAAACCAAACAAAACAACAAAACTTCAAAAAACTTAATAAACAAAAAAACAAGTAACCCCCGAAACAAAAAAACACAGCAAAGAGCAAAAAAACAAAAAAACAAAAACAACAAAAGGGAATTTCCAAAAAAAAAATTGATAGAGCCAAAACCCGGCAACAAAATGGCGAAGAACAAGGGCATTCCCCCCGCCCCAAAAAAACAAAACGGGACAAAAAATGGAAAGAAAGATAGAAGGCAAGAAAAGACAAAATAGCCACTCCCGTTGCTTTGGGTTTATCTTTTTTTTCTGTTCCTCTGTCCGTCGTCTGCCCCTCTTTTGTTTTTTCTTCTGTTTGTTTTAGTCTGCTTCTGTCCCTCGTCTGTCTTTTTGCCACCTGGGGTTCTGTTGTTGGCTTCCTCTGTTTTTTCCCCTCTCTTAAACCATATTAAAATAATTATGGATTTTTTTAGCCCTAATCTTTGCAAAAAAAAACCCCCCACAAAAAAAAACGAAGCGCCAATGGTTCTTAACCCACATAAAAAAAAAATTTATTTTGTCACAAATAGAAAACGTCAGAATTTACTCAGACATTAACCCAATCTTTTTTTCAGTGTAAAGTTGACGAATATAAAAACACAAAGTCCCGGTGTAACCATAGACAATAATATATCATGGGCAAAAAATTTTGAAAAACTTTCTGCAAATATTGCATCAAAAATTGTATCAGTTTAAAAAAATAAAAACCTTTTTAGACCTTCAACAAAAAAAATATTCTATTATGCATATTTCAGTGTAATATTGATTATGGTTCTACACGTGGGATCTAGCTAGCAAAAATATACTTAAACCTTTAAATAATGGTTCATAAAAGAGTCATCAAAAAACCATTAACAAACAACTTCATTAATAGCATCTGACTTAAAACAAGCAAATGTTCCAAACCTCTCGAAGCAAAACTTCTATATAATAAAGGGATTTTTATGCTTAAAATACTGCATGGAAATGCTCCATTTGTTCTTAAGAACATGTTTACCATTAATGAATTTTCGACATTCACATAAACTGAACCTTCTTTTACGACCATTACTCTTTTGCAAACAAGTCTAAAATATTCTGGAGGATGGGTTGGTGGAATAATTTACCAAAATTCATAAGATCAATCAAACCTTAAACAAATTCCAAAAGCAGGGTGGTACAATTACCTTATGATCTCTCTGACTTCAGCTGTCTATGTCAAAGATGTATTGAGAAAAATATTAATGCATTTAAAAATTTTTTTTCTCACTGTATCAGAGTATATTTTGTTTTGGTATATATAGCTTTGATGATCTCTCTCTCTCCCCACCCCCCTCCTCCCTTTTCTCTTCTCTCTCTTCTCTCTCTCTTCTCTCTCTCCCCTCTCCTCTCTCTCTCTTTCTCTCTCTCTCTCTCTTTTCTCTTTTTCTCTCTCTCTCTCTTTCCTCTATCTTCTCTCTCTCTCTCTCTCTTTTACCTCTCCCTTCCCCCTCCCTTTTCTCTCATGTGTATTCTCTCTGACACTTAAAAAAAATGTTGTTCAACAATATGACTCGAAGAAACATTAGGTGTATTTGTCATATCATCATTCCATCAAGCTCCATAAAGTTTATATGTGATCATAATTATTTTGTTTATGATGATGGTGGTGATGATAGGGGTGATATAGAGGTGATGACAATGATGAATTTTTAGTGGTGATGTTTATTGCAATTTATTATGATTCACTTTGCTTATATTTTGTCTGTTTTTCGTTCTTTCTTTCTTTCTTTTCGAGGGTTTGGATGTAAAAAAGTCTTGTACTTATTCTATTACCCTCAGAAAATAAATAAAAAAGTTCGTTATCTGTCTGTCTGTCTGTCTGTCTGTCTGTCTGTCTGTCTGTCTCTCTCTCTCTCCTCTCTCTCTCTCTCTCTCTCTCTCTCTCTCTCTTCTCTCTCTCTCTCTCTCTCTCCATAGATCTATCTATACAGCCCTATGCTTACAGCTATTCATTGACAACTTAACGCCTAATTCCTGGGCGGTAAGCATCATTTCCAACCTGTCCAACTCATTGCCGTCTTCTGGATCAGAGCATTCACTTCTCCCGTCAATACTCTGGAAGTTCTTTGAGAAAAGTATCGGCCAGAATTAATATTTCACTTAACATATTTCGTTTTTTGTTATGTAGTTTGAGATGTTTCTCTAATATTTGATACATGAAAACTTGTCTCAATGTTTCGACATTTCATGACATAGGTAAAAGGTAGAGGTGTTCCCATAACCTATGTGTTCCTTGGGGAGCGAACGTCAGAGACCTCACTTCTCCAGGGGCCAGCATATTGAGGGCGGCGCCCATCTCCTCTCCCTCACTGCTTTACCTTCCCTGACCCTAAAGAGGGCAGGTACCCATTGACAGCTGGGTGAACTGGGGGACTGTACTGAAGACAAGGCGCGCAAACGGTCACCCATCCAATTGGTAACCACACTCGATGATGCTTAACCTTAGCTGGGGGAGGCGAGTGCTCTGACCACTGAGCTATCCCGTCCCCCTTTATGAGATAACAGACAAATAAAAAAGAAACTTCCACACACACTCTCATGAATGTTTGTTTGTTGGTTTTTGTATTTGTTTTTCCCCTGCTGTTTCTTCTTCTGCTGTTGTTATCGCTTTTTCATTTCCCATTCGTCTTTCAGGTTTTTCTTTTTGCTATTGTATGGGCTTTAAAAAAAATCTAACGTGATGCACGCACTCTCTATCTTTCTGTCTGTCTGTGTATCTATATGTCTGTATGTATAATTATGTGTACGCCTGCATGTATGTCTGTCTGTCTCTGCCTTAGTCTGCTTCTGCTAAAGTCTCTTACTGTATATAGTGCGCTGACCACCCATTTCATTCTTCTTCTTCTACTGCTCCAGCAGCAGCTATTGTTGGTCATATGAGCGAAAATGCGTTGCACTGCCGTTAAGCGCCTGACAAGTCAGGCCCAGCGCATCCGACTTCGGCATAAGAGAGAGTTGTTATCTTTTAAGTCTTTCTGAACGAAAGGCAGCATCAAAACACAGAACACATAATTATGACACCCCCCCCCCCCCTGAACTCCCAGGTAGAGACATAAATCAGGATATCAAACCCTCTGCAAAGAAAAGTCACTTCTTCTTCTTCGTTGAAGGTAAGACAACAATTATTTCACAAGAGAGAATTGTTATTTTCAAGTCTTTACAAGAGCAGCCATTCGGAAGAAACACAGCTGTTGGTTGTGTGGAAAAAGCACTAAAGGACCTGGTATGGGGGGGGGGGAGGTTTGGATGGAAGGAGACCAGAAGACTTACAGACACTACACAGCAGGCATTTCCAGACAACGGCCAGTGTCCAGAAGAGAGCATCGTCTGCTGCTGCTGCTGCCGAGTGAGGCCTGCACTCAGATCACTAGTGTATGTAGTGTATTAGTGTATGCTCACTGCAAAAAACAACAACAAAAACAACCAAGTAATACACAAACTTGCTAGAAATAACAAAAAAGAATCTGCAGACATAGACATAGAAAGTCACGCACACAAACACACACACACACACACTTTTCTTTTTGTTTGACTTTTTCACCACACAATCCCCAGATTTTCATTTGGAGAAACAAAGCAACACAGCAGACCACGTACGGCCGTAGAGCGCCGTGTGGTGGTCCAGAGCACAAAAGCATCAGCACCTCGACAGCAGGGAGGCTGCACAAGAAGAGGTGAGTCAAGTCAGGTCAGGTCAGGTCAAGTCAAGTCAGGTTAGGTCAAGTCAGGTCAGGTCAGGTCAAGTCAAGTCAAGCCAAACACACTTCAATCATCCCATGAAGAGCAGTTACAATACTGACAGGCAGATTGATACGATTCATAATCTCGAAAGACACAAGAAAGCTACATTTCATATAGGTTAAAACATTCCAAGATAACTTCAAATAAAAATCCTCTCTCTCCCTCTCTCTCCTTCTCACTCTCTCTCTCTCTCTCTCTCCTCTCTCTCTCTCTCACTCTCACACACACACACACACACACACACACACACCACACACACACACACACACACACACACACACACACACACACACACACTCACACAACACACGTGCAGAACAAGAAGTGCACGTGCCCTCCCCAAGTGGGAGAGAGGCTCTAGGAGAGAGGCCTGCAGGTTTCAAGGGGTCGGCTGATGGAGGATAGATAGATTCCTCCTGAAGGAAACGGCCAATGCCTGTCTCCTCTAAACAAGGCGTGGACAGGAACTCCGGGGTTTATGTCTGCCGGCACAAGTGTGGAGGAGGGGCGCCACAGCCGAGTGTAAGACGTTCAGCTTCACTCCCTTTTCTGATCAGCTTCACTCCCTTTTCTGATCAGCTTCACTCCCTTTTCTGATCAGCTTCACTCCCTTTTCTGATCAGCTTCACTCCCTTTTCTGATCAGCTTCACTCCCTTTTCTGATCAGCTTCACTCCCTTTTCTGACAGACACAGCAGAGCTCCTCCCCCCTCGGGTATGTATCCCAGGGGCCTGTCAGTGTAAATAGCCTCACCCCCTTCCGCAAATTCTGTGCTAGGAATTTCCTCTTCTCTACCCCTCTCTTTGTTTCTGCCTTGTTCCTTTTCTTCCTGTCACCTCATCTTTGCTATTTTCCGTGTTTTTGATCCATTCTCCTGAGGGAAATCCCCCCCCCCCCCCCCCCCCCCCCCAGAAAGACTTTAAACACTAAATTCTCCTCCCATGCCGAAGTCGGACGCGCTGGCTTGACCTTGTCAGTGGCTCACGGCAGCGCAAGGCATGCTCACTCATATGGCAGACAGCGATATCGCTGAAGGTGGGGATGGTGTTTATAACTGACAGACCCCTGGCATCCCCACGGGTAGCTGTATGCAAACTACTGACCTTGAAGGGGTCAGCTCGTTTATACCCACAACACTGACGGTGCAGTGGCACAGCATGACACCCAAACAAGGGCCAGCAGCTGTCAAACAGAGGTAAGCGTTCATCAGTGAAAACACTGGGTTCTTTTGTCACTTCTCGCTTTCTGACCATGCCTATACACAGGTCAGAGCGTGCAAGCTGGATAGGACTGACCATAGAAGTACTGATGGTGCACTTTTATGACTTGAGAGGTTTGGACAATGGTCAGGTAGCACGGGATAGCTCAGAGGTCAAAGCACTCGCTTTCTCCAAGCTAAGCTTAAACAGCATCGAGCGTAGTTATCAAATGGATGGGTGACCGTTTGCACGCCTTGGCTTCAGTACAGTCCCCCATTTAACCAGTGTAAATGAGGAACCTAATTTCACCATTTTCGAAATATCATCATCATCACATCATTCATCATCATCATCTCATCATCATCATCATCATCATCATCATCATCATCATCATCAATAATAACAGAATCAGATTTTACTTTGCCCCCCCAACTTCACCACCCAAAGCCCTAACTCGGGTTTTCACATTCCCCCGGGTTAACCCAACCCTTCAAACAAAGGGAAGGTTTTGGCCAGCCCAGGGCTCAAGCCATCTCAGGAGAAAGCGGGCCGACAGCAGAGCTGCCTGCCCAAGCCAGCCATCCAGGGGAAGACGGGGGTGGGGGGGGGGGTGGGGGGTGGTGGTTAGGGGAATTTGGGTTTCCCCTTTTTGGGAACACACATTTTGTGTCCTTAGCTGCCAGGCAGAAGCCCGACGGTACACACCGGAAATTAAAATTTTGGGGGGTAAGTTTTCCCCTATAGAGTGCGAGGGGAAAAAAAACCTTTTTGGTTTAATTTTCACAAATTTTTTTTAAAAGGGCAGACTTTGATGCACTGGGGGACTTGGTTTTTTGGTTTGGGACATGAGAAATTTACCCAGGTATTCACGGAAATTTGGGGAAATTAACCAAAAAATGAGGTTTGCCTGTATTCCTACAGCGTTGACCCCCGCATGCATATTGGGGGTAAGGAAGCTGGCGGGACGAAAAGGACTGAGGGGGTACAGTGTTTGCTGAAAAAAAAAAAAATTTCAAACCTAAAATTTTTTAAAAAATCACAGGATTTTTTGAGTCAGGGGAAGCCCTTTCACAAAAAGGGGTTTTTTATTTTTGGGGAGGGCCTTATGCTGCGGTATGATAAAAAGAGTTACATAGAAAAACGAAGGAAAAGAGTGATTTTTTAAATCCCGGGTGTGTAGCCGGGAAATACATTCGGGTCTGTTTTGCAAGGGGGGTTTTTTGGGAAACGGCTGTTTGGAAATTTTTGGGCCATTTTAAATTCTGTAATTTTTAAAGGGGCTTATAATAAATGAAAATGCTGATTTTCAGCTACTTCTTTCTTTTTTTTTAAAAACCCCTTCTCTGGGACTGTTTACCATAGCAACAATGTGAGCGGAGAAGTTTAGCCAATCTTCAGCATCCCGGGGCACCTCAGAATGATTATATAAGTTATTTTTTTTGAAATTTCTTTATCAGGGTGGATATATTTTTGAAAGGGTTTTTGGGAATTTAAAAAAGTCCCTTTTTCAGTAACGGGATTTTATGTGTTTTGAGCCCCGCATGATGTAAACAGGGGGTTTAAAATTTTCCATTCCCCCCCCTTTTAATTGCCTTTTAAATTTGTGCTTCCTTTTCCAAGAAATGCATATTTCTTTTTTTCAAATCAGTTTTGAGTCCAAAAAAGTTTCACTGAGTAAAAAAAATTAAATAAAACTGCGGGAAAAAGGATGAGGGGTGT
Organism: Rapana venosa; assembly: GCA_028751875.1. Lineage (NCBI taxonomy): Eukaryota > Metazoa > Mollusca > Gastropoda > Neogastropoda > Muricidae > Rapana > Rapana venosa. Next base: position 6,292,048 of record CM054161.1, read on the forward strand.
TTACATTTTATGTCCTGTAAGTAAAAACCTGAAAATGTCTTTTGGGGGGTGACCCTTTTTTTAAATTAAAAAAAAAATATATAATTTTAAATTTCTTTGTTTTCATTTGGGTTTTTCTGATGGTTTTTCCCTTTACCAAAAAGACCCCCCCCCCTCTTTCTGCACAGAATGATGAAGAAGTATTTCCCGATTGTGGCAAAAAGAAACGGGGGGATCCCAAAAAACACCGCAGGGGGGAGGTTGGAGAGGGGGGGTGGGGGGGAAGGGAAAAAAGGGGGAAGGGGGGAAAAAGGATGAACAAAAAAAAGTGTGTCTGTAGGGTGGTTTTAGTTCACAAAAAAAATGCAGGAATTTATACCTGTATTTTTTTTTTTTATCACCATATGTATTTATTATTTGATATGGGATTTTCCCCGCATTGCAAATGGGATGGGGGGGGGGGGGGGGAGACTCCCGCCCGGGTGGGATAGAAGGAAAAAAAAAGGTAACAAATAAAAAAGATATAAAAAAAAAAAAAAGGTTGGAAGGAGCGAGAAAGAAAAAAAAAAAAGGAATTTTAAAAGGAAAGTTTAAAAAAAAAAAAAAAGAAAAAAAAAAAGGAAAACCAAAAAGGAAAAAGGGTAAGGAAAAACCTTTAAAAAAAAAAATTTGAAAAATTTTTTTTAAAAAAAAAAAAAAAGAAATTACCCAAAAAAAAAAAAAAAAAAAAAGCAAAAAAAAAAAAACCCAAAAAAAAAATTAAAAATGGAAAAAAAAAAAAAGGGAAAAAAAAAAAATTTTAAAAAAAAAAAAAAGTGGAAAATAATTAACTAAAAAAGGAAAAGGAAAAGTTTTAAAAAAAATTTTCAAAATTTTTTGAATAGGTTTTGAAAAAAACAAAAGGAACCAATTGGGAAAATTTCCCCCGGGGGGATTTTGCATTTTTTCCCCTTATTAAAAAAGAAAAAAACCCTTTAAAAATTTGGCTGTTTGGAAAAGAAAAAAAAAAGGGGTTTTTTTTTGAAAATTTCACTTTGAAGAACCAGTTCTTTTGGTTTTTGGGGGGGCTTTTCCTAAAAAGGGGTTGGGGGAGAAAACCAAATAAAGGGGGTTGGGATCAAAAAAGGCCTCCTTTTCCATTATAAGTAAAAAAAAAGACTTTTTCTTTACAAATTTGGGTTTTTAAAAAATGTTTGGAGTTATACCTGACTTAAATTTTTTAACAAAATTGGAGGCATTTGTGCTCATGGTAGTGTTTCCCAAAAATGCCGAACAGGAAAAATTGCCGGGTTTTTTGGGGGGGAGGGTTTAAAAAAAAACAACAAAAAAAACTTTTTCCCCCTTTTTCTGTTAGCTTTTCAAAACAATTTTTGTTGCCCCTTAAAATAGGGGTAGAAATTTCTGAAAAAAAATAAAGTCTGTAAGTTTACATTTACTTTGTACATTTGGGGATCCAAAGTAGTAGTTGCCATTTTTTTAAAGCAAACTCTGAATACAGTCCGGGGGGACATAGGTGTGTATCTTCAAACAGCCATAGCTTTAGGTGCTACTGGGTTGGGGAACATTTTGGTTATTTTGCTTTTACTCAGAAAATTTTCCCTTTTGAAGTAAATTTAAAAAGAAATATTGCCAGGGGAAAAAAAAAATTTTTTAGGGCTGGGTTTAAAAAGGGTTTCACACCGGGATTAATTTGGGGGGAAGTATTTTCTTCTATAGAAAATTTTCGAGGGAAAAAAAATGTTGGGGATTTTTTACCCGATTTTTTAAAAAAGCATACATGAGCAATGTGCCTTGGTTTTTTGGGGTTGAGGACTTTGGGGCAAGACTAGGTAGGCACGAGAAAGTTGGAAATTTAAACCCAAATGAGGTTTGCCTGTATTCCTACAGCGTTGACCCCCCGCAAAGCATATTGCGGTAAGGAAGCTAGGGAAGGGCGACAAAAGGACGGGGGGGGTACAGTGTTTGCTGAAAAAAAAAAAAATTTCAAAAACCTTTCCAAAAATTTTTTCAAAATCACATGAGTTTTTATCAGGGGCTAGTCTTTCACAAAAAGTGGTTTTTATTTCTGTGGATGCCTTAGTGCGTGCAGTATGAATATAAGAGTTACATAGAAAAACAGAAGGAAAAGAGTGAGTTTTTAATACCGGTGTGTAGCCGAAGGTTACGCCCCTGTCTCTCCCCGTGAAGAGAAAGAATTCACCATGAACAGAACACAGGAAGAGAGAGGAGGTGGGGGAGAGGGAGGAAGAAGGGCAGGAGGGGGAGGAGGATGAGGAGAGTATGGTAATGAGAATGATGATGATTATGATAATGATGGTGATGGTGACGGTGATAACAATGATGACGATCATAATGATCATGAAGATGATAATTTTAAGATCACCCTTTCTGCCAATACCAAAACTAAGTAAACATTAACAACAACAGTAACATCAGCAACAATGGCAACGACGACAACAACAACAACAATAACAAAAAAGAACGGTAACCCCCCACCCCCCTCCCCGCAGTAGCAGCAGCAGCAGCAGCAGCAGCTAAAAGTAAACGAGCACGACAGACAGAGGATTTCTTATGTATAAAACACCACCACAGCCAAGTCATCCACCCCCCCACCCCCCACTCTCCCCACCACACCCCACCCCATTATCCACCCTTCCCCTTTCCTCCTCTTTTTTCTCTAGGAAGAGAGCGGAAGGGGGGGGGGTATACCCCCCCCCCCCCCCCCCCCCCCCCCACCTCCCCTCCCAGCTTGTTGGGACTCGATTAGTGTGCTGATGAAAGGCCCGGGCCAACAGCAACTGACCACTGGCCAGCCTGTGGGTGTGTAAATAAAACACGTGTGTGTCAGGCCGTGTTGTGTTTAGCCGGCTGTTATTTCGGAAGACTGCCACACACTGTAGTGAGGTGCCGCAGCCTGACCCTCCAAGCCAACTCTTCAAAACCCTTTATGGCAGAATGCGTGTTCAGATTCTCCCCCCCCCCCCCCCCTCCCCTTCTCCCTGGGGTGTCAGGGGTGGGAGTAGGGGTGGGTGGCGGTGGGGGGCTGTCAGTATAAACAGCATCCCAACCTTCTGGAAATTCTGTGCGAGGAATTCATTATTTTCTATCCTTCTCTTCGTTTCTGCCTTGTTCTTTTTCTGTCTGTCTGTCACCTCCTTCTTGTCTTGTCTGTTTTCTGTCTGCTTGGTCCATTCGCCTGCCTGTTTTGTTTCTTTAACAGAAAGACCTAACGGTAACAATGATCTTCCATGCCGAAGTCGGATGCGCTGGGCCTGACTTGTCAGCCACTGGACGGCAGAGCAACGGATTTGTGCTTGATTATGACAGACAGCCATAGCTGCTCTCTGAGCGTTTGAAGAAGAAGAAGAAGAATCGCGAAGAGGAAGAATTGCAAAAAGGAATTATGAAGAATTGCGAAGAAGAAATGCAAAGAAGAATTGCGAAGAAGAAGAAGAATGCAAAAAAAAAAAAAAGAGAAGAGAATGTAAAGAAGAAGAAGAATGTAAAGAAGAAGAAGAAGAAAAGAAGAAGAAGAAGAAGAAGAAGAATTACGAGAAGGAGGAGGAAGAAGAAAAATTCTGAAGAAAAATTCTGAAGAAGAAGTTTATACTACAGCAGGGTTTCTTTCAGTGGAATGTCCGCCTCCCCTTGGTGGTAAACACTTCTTTTAACTCTCTACTCCGATATCTACCTTTACTTCTTCTGCCCCTGCCCCCACTAACAAACGTGTTCAGCTGCACACCTTCAGGGCTGGTTGCCGCTGTCATTAGTCGTGGCCATGGAAGGTTACAGGTCAAGGACAACTGATAAACACACAGCCACCTGTTTAAACATCTGCAACGTTTTCTGTGCTGTGGTTTGCTTAAAAGAAGAAGAGTAATTGCATAGAAGAAGAAGAATGCAAAGAAGAAGAGGAATGCCGAAGAATGCAAAGAAGAGAAGAATGCAAAGAAGAAGAAGAAGAAGAAGAAGAAGAAGAAAAGAAGAGGATGAAGAAGAAGAAGAAGAGAGGATGAAGAAGAAGAAGAAGAAGAGAAGAAGAAGAAGGTGAAGAAGAAGAAGAAGAAGAAAGAAGAAGAAGAAGAAGAAGAAGAAAAAGAAACAGAGTTGCAAAGATTTGAGAAGAAAGAGAACTGCGAAGAAGAAGAATTGCAAAGAATTGCGAAGAATTGCGGAGAAGAAGAAACAGAAGTTGATGGTGATCTAGAGGTAATGCACTTGCTTAGAAAGCCAGAAGTCCGCGTTCCACCTCGTCTTTGCCCCCAATGCTCCCACAGCCACTAGATTGTTAGAGGTGGTCTGAGTGAATTCTTTTGGATGAGACGATAAATTGAGGTCCCGTGTGCTGCACGCTTTCAGCGCACGTAAAAGAACCCACGAAATCAAAGGAGTTGTCCCTGATAAAATTCTGTACAAAAAGGCCACACTGATAGGGGGACAACTTAATATACGCGAAAACAAGAAAGGACATAAAAATGGGTGGCGCAGCACTTGTGGCGACGCGCCTTTCCCGAGGAGAGCCGCCTGAATTCACGCAAAGAAAACTGCTATGACTTAAAGTCGTGTACAAATTCAAAACAACAAAAAGAAGGAGAAGGAGGGACAGGGGGAGGCGGAGAAAACGAAGCACCCCATATCAATGTCTGTCTATATCTCCAGTGCACACTGAAAAGGCCACCCGGCCACTTGTAGAGCTCCCGTCTTCAGCAAAACTAAAGTGGTACGGGCACGTCACACGAACATCTGGACTGGCCAAGACTGTCCTACAGGGAACAGTACAAGGAGGGAGACGAAGAGGCAGACAGAGAAAACGATGGGAAGACAACATCAGAGAGTGGAATGACCTTGAGAGGAACGACTTGCTACAGAAAGCAGAAAACCGCGAAGAGCAGAGGAAGCTGGTTTGCAACATCTTCGGTGGTACCCCAAAAGTCTACAAGGATAGGTGAGGTGCCGACTCGAGGGCCCCCACTTTCAAGGTGGCATGTGTTATATCAGACATCCACTTCTCTCTTTGGTCCCCCCACCCCCCTTCACCTTCTCAGCACCTGTCTGTAATTGCCCTGGATACCTGACGACCACTAGGGTGCAGGCGGAGAGCTGTGTCAGTTAGTGGAGTCAGCAAAGGACCTGGCAAACTCTACAGTTGGAATTGTTGCCATGCTGTTACTTAAGTGTAGGGTTCTGGGGTGTGTGTGTGTGTGTGTGTGTGTGTGTGTGTGGGAAGGGGGGGGGGCTAGGGGTGATGAGGGGGTGGGGGAAGGTGTGTGTGAGTAGGTGGTAGTGTGTGTGTGTGTGTGTATCTGCATCTCTGTCTATCTGTCTCTGTCTATCTGTCCCCTCTCTCTCTCTCTCCACCCCCCCTCCCCCCCCTCTCTCTCCTCTCTCTCTCGCTTTCCCTCTATCACTTCTTACTCTGTCTGTCGTTATCTCTTTCTCCCTGTCTCTGTCTTTCTCTCTCTTAGTATGTCTACGTTTCTTCTGCCTCTGTGTGTGTGTGTGTGTGTGGTGTGTTGTGTGTGTGTGTGTGTGTGGTGTGTTGTGTGTGTGTGTCTCCGTCTCTGTTGTTCGGAGCTATTAACAACATGCTTGGATTGGAATGAAGCAACTTCCAGAGTCAAGAGAGTTGTTGTGTCGTAAAGAGACACTCAGTTGTACACGCACACACACACAACACACACACACACACACCACACACACACACACATGATAAAAAGTGGAGCAGATCCACCCAGCTTTCCGCTATGGCAAGCCCTCTTCCTTAAGAAATCTGGCAAATTTCACGCAAGGAATTGCACTTTCGTAATTAACCCATTTTGATTTTACGACTGCAGTCATTTGTAAATATCTTCCACCTCGCGATTTAATGCTTTGCAAACACACACACACACACCAAACACAACACAACACACACACACACACAAACACCACACACAAACCACACACACAAAAAACACACACACAAAAAGCACCATACTCAACACACCACACCAAAAACACACACACACACACAAAAACCACAACACACCAACACACACACAACACACAACACACCAACACTCGACACACCGGGTGCGGCACCACACCACACATAACATCAGTGCCGACTCCACTCCCCCCAAAGCTTTGGGATGAGACAAAAAAAAGGGTCCCAGTGCGAACACACGCAGAACATCTTGTGCACACGTTAAAAAACCCGTTCATCTTTAGGGAAGATAGCCATTGGTCCCGGGTGGGAACGGATGACAAAACTGACAAAACCCAACCACGGGGATGGATAAAAAAGCACTGAGGCTTTTCCCCTTATCCTCGAAATAAAAAGAATAAATAAATAAATCTCTTATCTTCTCTGTCTGTCTGCTGTCAGTCTGTGAAAACACTGTGGAAACACAAACTGGCGTGGAAACACTGTGGAACACTGTGAAAAAATGTGGGAAAAATTTGGGGGTTATGGGGAAAACTAACTGGGTGTGGGAAAAATGGCTGAGTGTGGAAACACTGTGGGGAAAAACCCAAATGGCTGTGGAAACATTAACCGTAAAGCACGGGGGAAACACTGACTGGGTGTGGAACACGACTGGCTGGAAACCTGGGTGTGGGGAAAAACTGACTGGCTGTGGAAACACTGACTGTGGAAACACCGACAGTCTGTGGAAACACCGACCGGCTGTGGTTACCAGTTGGATGGGTGACCGTTTGCGAGCCTTGGCTTCAGGACAGTTCCCTAGTTCACCCAGCTGTAAACGGGTACCTGCCTCTTGTAGGGTAAGGAAAGGTAAAGCAGCGAGGGAGAGGAGATGGGCGCCGCCCTCAATATGCTGACCCCTAGAGAAGAGAGGTCTCTGACGCCTCGCTCCCCTATGACCTTATAGGTTATGGGACACCTTTACCTTTATTTTCCAGTTTCTGGTAATCTAGCTTAAACTGTTATATATTGGCTTGATTTCATAGTTTAAATGAACATCAGAGACAAGAATGTGAAGTGGATTCAGCGCAGTGTGTGGTGGAAATAATTATGCCAAACAAGCTAAAGGAAACAAAATCATGACAGAATACAGGAGCTAGAAAGGAGAAAACGTGCAATCTGCTGTCCATTTGCTGTAGAAAATGTTTACATATGGAACACCATAACTATACCACTTAATGTTTGTGTGTGTATGTATGTATTTATGTATATATGTATGTATTATGTATGTAAGTTAGTGTGTGTGTGTGTGTGGTGTGTGTTGTGTGTGGTGTGTGTGTGTGTGTGTGTGTGTGTGTGAGTGTGTGTGTACGTGCGCACGCGCATAAATGAGAGAGAGAGAGAGAGAGAGAGAGTGAGAGAGAGAGAGTGAGAGAGAGAGAGTGTATCTATATGTATAGATGCTGTATGTATGTGTACATATGTGCATATGGTTGGATGTATGTATACATGTATGTCTGTATGTCTGTATGTCTGTATGCCTTTATGTCTGTCTGTTTGTCTGTCTGTATGTATGTATGTATGTATGTATGCGTACGTGCATGTGTGTGCATGCATGCGTGTGTGTGTGTGCGTGCGTGCATGCGTGTGTGTGTGTGCACGTGGGCGTACAGGCACGTATGTGTATGTTTCAAATGTTTTTTTTGGAACAAGTGTTGAAGGAAATGTCACTGAAATCTGAGCCATGCCATGATAATCATGGTCTGCAACAGACTTGATGAAAACTCGTGTCGTCTCATATTATGATTGTTTTTTCTTGGAGACGTGATAAAGACTCGGGTGTACAGGCATGGCATCTTGTGTACACCACCTTGTCTGCATCTCTATGTCTGTCTCTGTCTCATTCAGTCTCTGTCTCTATCTTTCTCTGTCTCTTTCTGTATGTCTCTGTCTCTCTGTCTGTCTCTCCCCTCCTCTCTCTCTCTCTGTCAGTGTAGTTTATTTATCTATAGTGATATATTCGCTAGCCCTACCCCCCCCCCCCCTCCCCCAAAGCACACTCATACACCCCCACTCACACACTCACACACTGTAAACGCATAGAATCCTGTACCAACTCCTAAGTCCACCAGCACCATCCCCACATTTCCTCCATCTACCACAACCACCCCACCCCCTGCCCCTCGGGCCCCCAACCCCCACCCCTATGCCACCCCACCCTGTGCACCACCTGGCCCGGCGTCTGTGCAGGCCTGAAGGCTCTGGCACCAAGTGTGGCAGACAACGAGGCTTCTGGCTCACGTCTGCTGCCTCAGGCCTGTGTGTGTGTGTGTGTGTGCAGTTCACAGGAGAAACCGGGAGACAGGACAGACAGCCACTCCACCTGGAGGATAGTGGAGTGGAGTGGAGTGGAGTGGAGTGGAGTGTAGTGGAATGGAGTGGGGTGGGGTGGAGTTGAGTGGGGAAGTGTAGTGGAGTGGAGTGGAGTGGAGTGGAGTGAGTGTAGTGAGTGCAGTGTATAGTGGATTGAGTGGAGTGGAGTGGGGTGGAGTGTTAGTGTAGTGGAGTGGATGGAGTGGTATAGTTAGTGTAGTATAGTGTATGGAGTGGAGTGGAGTGGAGTGGAGTTGTAGTGGAGTGCAGTGTAGTGTAGTGGAGTGTATGGAGTGGAGTGGTAAGGTATGTAGTGTAGTGTAGTGCAGTGTAGTGTAGTGAGTGGAGTGTAGTGGAGTTAAGTGTAGTGTAAGTGGAGTGTAGTGGAGTGAGTGCAGTGGAGTGGAATGTAGTGTGAGTGAATTGAGGCAGTGAGTTAGTGTAGAGGGTAAGAGGAGTGTATGGAGTGGAGTGCAAGTGGAAGTATGAGTGTAGTGGATGGATGTAGTGTAGTTGTAGTGTAGTGGTAGTGCAATGTAGTGTATGGTGTGTAGTGTAAGTGTAGTGGAGTGGAGATGTAATGTGGTGTGTATAAAGTGTAGTGGAGTGGAAGTGGAGTGTATGTAGTTGTATGTAGTAATAGTGTAGTGTAGTGTAGTGTAGTATAGTGTAGTGTAGAGTTTGAGTAGTGTAGTGTAAGTGCAGTGTAATGTAGTGTAGGGAGCGGAGTGTTGTGTAGTGTAGTGTAATGGAGTGGAGTGGAGTGCAGTGCAGTGTATTGTGGTATAGTGTAGCATATATAGGTAGTGTAGTATAGTGTAGTGTAAGAGTAGTATAGTAAGTTAGAATAGTGTAGTGTATGTGGTATAGTGAAGTATATGTGGAATGTAGTGTAATATAGTGTAGTGTAATGTAGTGTTAGTGTAGTGTAGTGTAGTGGATGTAGTGTAGTTTGTGGTAGTGGAGTGAAAGTGTATTGTAATGTTGTGAAAGGTATGCAGTGTAGTGTAAGTGCAGTGTATGCAGTTTTAGTGAAGTGCAGTGTAGTGTATATAGTGTAGTGGAGTTGAGTGTATCTGTAGTGTGGGCGTAGTGAAGTGGCGGTGTAGTGTAGTGTAGTGTAGTTGAAGTGTTGTGCATGTAGTGTGGTTAGTGTAGTTTAGTGTGGTGCAGTGTAGTGTATAGTGAAGTGTAGTGACAGTGTAGTGTGTAGTATGAGTGTATGCAGTGTAGTATAGTGTAGTGAAGGTGTGTAATTGTGCAGTGTAGTGAAGTGTAGAGTGTAGTAAGATAGTGTGTAGTAGCTGTAGTAGTGTAGTAGTGTAGTGAAGTGTAATGCAGTGTAGTGTAGTGAAGTGTAGTGAAGTTTGATGCAGTATAGTGTAGTAGTGTAGTATAGTGTAGTGTAGTGTAGTGCAGTGTAGTTTAGTGTAGTATAGTGTAGTGTAGTGTAGTGAAGTATAGTGTAGCATTAATTAATTAATTAATAAATTAATGTTTTATTCTTTTATATCGAGGATAATAGAATAAGCACTCATGTGCTTTTTTACATCCTGTCCCCGTGTGTATGCGGTTTTGTAAATTTTGTCATCTGTTTCCACCGGCACACAATGGCCTACTCTTCCGAAAAGCGGAACAGGATTTAACGTGTGCACAAGATGTTCTGCATGCGTTCGAACACGAGGCCTCGGTTTATAGTCTCATCCGAAGGACTAGTAGTGTAGTAAAGTGTAGTGTAGTGTAGTGTAGTGTAGTGTAGTATAGTATAGTGCAGTGTAGTGTAGAGTAGTGTAGTGTAGTTATTGTAGTTTAGTGTAGTGTAGTGTAGTTATTGTAGTATAGTGTAGTGTGGTGTAGCATAGTGTAGTGCAGTGTTGTTTATTGTAGTATAGTGTAGTGTAGTATGTGTAGTTAGTGTAGTGCAGTG
>CM054161.1:6307231-6339731 GCA_028751875.1 Rapana venosa
GATTGGAACGGTGGATGGGATTGGATGAGAGAGAGAGAAAGAGAGAGGGAGAGAGAGACAGAGAGACAGAGAGACAGAGAGAGAGAGAGAGAGAGAGAGAGAGAGAGACAGAGAGACAGAGACAGAGAGACAGAGAGACAGAGTCGCAGACACACAGACAAACTGACGGACAGAGAGTTGAAGAGATGAAGTCGCTTTGCAGACCTGGATTCACACACAGACTACCAACTGTCTGGTGACCAAGTCCCCAATGATTCCCTAGTCAATCCCCCAATGATTCCTCAGTCAATCCCCCAATGATTCCCCCTCATGATTCCCCAGTGAGAGACGTCTGCCACACCAACAGGATCCATTCCAGAATCCCCAGGGGTAGGGGTGGGTGTGGAGGAGAGTTTGTGAGTGTGTGGGTTGGGGGTTGGGTGGGTGGGTATGTGAGTGTATGTGTGTGTGTGGAGGGATTATGTGAGTGAGTGTGTGTGTGTGTGTGTGTGTGTGTGTGTGTGTAGGTGTGTGTGTATGTGTGTGTGTGTGTGTGTGTGGGGGGGCTATTCGTGTAAGGGAGAGGCGTGTGTGTGTGTGTGTGGGGGGGGGGGGTATGTGAGTGAGTGTGTGTGGGGGGCGGAAGGGGTATATATATATATATATATATATAATATATATATATATATATATATATATATAATATATATATATATATATATATTGTGTGTGTGTGTGTGTGTGTTTGTGTGTGTGTGTGTGTGGTGTGGTGAGTGAGTGAGTGAGTGTGTGTGTGTGTGTGGTGTGTGTGATGAGTGAGTGAGTGTGTGTGTGTGTGTGTTTGGTGTGTGAGGTGAGTGAGTGAGTGAGTGGTGTGTGGTGTGTGGTTGTGTGTGTTGTGTGTGTGGTGTGTGTGTGTGTGTGTGTGTGTGTGTGTGTGGTGTGTGTTTGTTGGGGTAGGGGTTGGGATGGTGCAGGTGAATGAGACATCAGGGTTAATTTTGTCGGCAGTCGTGTTGAGTCGAAATAATACCTGTGAAAGGTCGAGGTTGGTTTTTTTTTCATATTCTAGAATTGTGGAATGGGTGCTTCGTCTTTCAGATCATGAATGAATATTTCGCACGCAATGTACATGAATGAGTTCTAGTTTTATCAAATGACAAATAGATTGATTTTTGCAAAAACCCTCCAACAAAACCCAACAAAACAACCCAACTTTTTGATGAATCCTGGTGTAAAGAAATCGAAGCATCAGCTTATCCAAGTACCTTTAACAAAATATTCGAGTTCTTCTTTCTCATTCAATACTTTCTCTCGTTCTCTTTCTTTCATCATCTCTTTTGGATGCTCTCTCTCTCAATTCCCTTCATCACCTATCTTTTATCATCATTCTTCCCTCACTCTCTCTACTCTCCCCTTCTCATTTCATTCTTCCCCTCTCTCATCCCTTTCCATCCTCTACTTCTTCTATCCCCTTCCCCCTCTCTCCCCCTCTCTCTCTTTCTCCCCCTCTCTTCCCTCTTTCCTCTCTCCTCTCTCTTCTTCTCTCTCCCCCCCCCTCTGCCCCCTCTTCATCTCTCCCTCTCATCCCCTCCCTTCTACTCCCCCTCCCCCCCTCTTTCCCTCTTCCCTCCTCTCTCTCCTTCTCCTTCCCCCTCTCCTCCTCTTCCCTTCCCCTCCTCTCCCCTCTCCCCCCCTCCCTCTCTCCCCCTCTCCTCTCCCTTCCTTCCCCTCTCCTCCCCTCCTCCCTCTCTCCCTCCTCTCCCTCCTCCCTCTCTCCTCTCTCCCTCTCTCCCCCCTCCCTCCCTCCCTCCCTCTCTCCCTCCCTCCTCCCTCCCCTCCTCCCTCTATCTCTCAGGCTCCACCCACCCGTGGTGTTGGCACAAAAGAGCCATTAGTCAAGGCATGGCTGTTCTTCCTATCCTCCCTACAGATAAGAAGGCTACACACCGGTGTTAATTTGGGGGTCACGTAGTATGTTCTATAGAGTGCGAGAGGAAAAAAATGTTGGTGATTTTCACAGATTTTTTTAAGCATGAAAAAATGAACTGTGCACTTGTTTTTTGGGTTGAGAACATAGAGCAATACCAGGTAGTCACGATATAGTTGGAAATAACCATCAAATGAGGTTTGCTCTGAGGTTTACCAATGGTCAGATTTTGGCGTATTTTTCCCACTATGAAGGTAGCCGCATTCCGACTTTTGGGGAGGTATGTTGGGTACGTTCGAGGGAGAGGAGATGGGCGCCGCCCTCAATATGCTGGCCCCTAGAGAAGCTGAGGTCTCTGACGCCTCGCTCCCCTACGATCACATAGGTTATGGTACACCTACCTATTCAATTAAGCGTCACAAAAATAATTATAAGCACACCTTGATCTTCTACAAGTGGGTATACACGAAGGGAATCTGCCGTGACTTAAAAAGGTATACAATCCAAGAAAATTAAGGCACTGGCAGGTCTGCACTTGAAGTTGACCTGGGAGATGGTAAAAATCCCCAGCCTTAACTCATCAGACGCCGCCGAGATTCGAACCCACGACTTCATGGACCCATGGGATTGAAGTGGAACGGTCTTAACCACTCGGCTATAGCATCCGTCGTGGTGATGGTGGGGGGTGGTGGTGGTGATGGTGTTTAACAGTAGTGGATGATGATGGTGGTGGTAGTGGAGGTGGTCACATTGTTCGTGGTTGTAGAACCTGATGATGCTGATGATCTCATGGTTATTATGGTAATGATTATGGTGCTGATTGCGGTACTGATTGTGGTGGAAATTGGGATAAAAGCATGGTGGTGGTGGTGATGGTGGTGGTGGTGGTGGTGGTGGTGATGGTGGTAGTGTGTGTTTTGGTTGTGGTGGTGGTGGTAAGGGCTGATGCTAATGATATTAGTTGTTATGGTGGTGATTGTGGTGATGATTATGGCGATTATTTCGTTAGTGATTGTGATCTTCCTCTCTTCCTTCTTCTTCCTCTTGTTGTTGTTGTTGTTCTCTTTCTTCTTCTTCTTCTTCTTCTTCTCTTCCCTGTTCTTCTTCTTCTTCTTGTTCTTCTTCTTCTTCTTCTTCCTCTTGTTCTTCTTCTTCTTCTTGTTCTTCTTCTTCTTCTTCTTCTTCTTCTTCTCTTCTCTTCTTCTCTCCTCCTCCTCCTCCTTCTTCTTTCGCTCGCTTTTTTACACCGTCATATATATATCTTTGGGAGAAATAGTGGCATGTAAGTTCTTTCCAGCTCCTCTCGTGGGCCGTACAGCTTGGTTTGCAGGGTTATCTATCTCCGTCTGTCAGCCACACAGTCTTCTTCCTCAGGTCGCTGTATAGCGTGCATCTCTGAAGGATTGTGATCAAGGTGGTGGTGAAGTGGTAGTAATGGTATTGGTGGTGGTAAGCGCTGATGCTAATGATCATTATCATGGTTCTCATGGTGACGGTTGTGGTGGTGATAGATGGTGGTACCAATAGTGGTGGTGGTGGTAGGAGGCGGTGACAGTGATAATACGGTGATGATGGCGGTGATTATTGTGATGGTTACGGTGGTGATTGGGATAAATGTTGTGGTGGTGATGGTGGTAGTAGTAGTAGTATTAGTATTGGTGGCGGTAGGTGCTATTGCTAATGAAATTATAGATGTTATTATTATGGTTGAGGTTTTGGTGGAGGGTGGTGGTAGTGATGGTGATTGTGGAGATGGTGGTGATGATGATGGTGATAATGATGTTAGTGGTGATGATGGTGACGATGATGATGATGATGTTAGTGTTATTATTTCTACCACCACCACAACCACCACACTAACATCATCATCATCGTCACCATCATCACCACTAAACATCATCATCATCGTCACCATCATCACCACTAACATCCTTATCATCACCCTCACCACTAACATCATCATCAACACCACCACCATTATTACCAACATCACTATTATCGTCACCAACGAGTTTCTCGTGTGTGTGTGTGTGTGTGTGTGTGTGTGTGTGTGTGTGTGTGTGTGTGTGTGTGTGTGTGTGTGTGTGTGTGTGAGTGTGTGAGTGTGTGCGTGCGTGCGTATGGTGTGTGTGTGTAGAGAGAGAGAGAGAGAGAGAGAGAGAGAGAGAGAGAGAGCGAGAGAGGTGTAGTGAGGTGTGGTGTGGGTGTGTGTGTGTGTGTGTGTGTGTGTGTGTGTGTGTGTGTGTGTGTGTGGAGTGTGTGTGTGGTGTGAGTCTGTTTGTCTCTGTGTCTGTCTCTCTTCCACTGTGTGTGCGTGCGTTATGTGCGTGCTCGCGTGCTTGCGTGCATGCGGGCGTGCGCGCGCGAATGTGTGTGTGTGTATGTGCGTGTCATGGCGTAATACCTTCCTTCACCACAGCTGTCAATAGCAGTGTCTGGTCGGTCCTCTCACGCCATGTGAAGCCCCAATATATCAACTCTTAACTATATTCATTTGCTTGTCTGGCCTCTAATCTACAACTTCGTTGATCTTTACCCTTCACAACCACCACCACCGCCACCACCACCACTCAACCACTGTACCCGCCACATCACCACAACATTCACCCACCACACCACCACTCCCATCACACCACCACACCACCACCACCACCACCATCACCAACCACTACCACGCACCACTCACCACACCACACACTACCACCACACTCCATCACTATACACCACTACCACCCCACCATCACCACCACTACCACCACCACTACCACCACACCACCACACCTACACCACCACTACCACCACACCACCACACTCACCCACCTACACACCACCCACCACCACCACAACACAACCACTAACCACCATCACCCACCACAGCCACACAATCACCACCTGTCCCTCCATTACCACCAACATAGCACAGCCACTATCGCCACCACTGTCACCACAACTACCCTGAGCATCGCAATCAGAACAATGCCATACCATACTATACCAAATACCATACCATGCCATATCACACAATGCTCAAGGGGATATTTTTACCCTGGAGTTAACATCAGTGCAGACTCCACTTTCCATAAAAGTCCTTCCTATGAGACTTTAAACCGAGGTCCCGTCTGCAAACGCACACAAAACATCTTGCGCACGCGTTAAATCCTGTTCCGCACTTCGTAAGAGTAGGCCATTGTGTGCCGGTGGGAACAGATGAAAGAATTTACAAAACCACATACACCCGGGGACTAGATGTAAAAAGCACTTAAGTGCTTATTCCATTATCCTGGATACAAAAGAATTTTTTTTAAATACCATACTATACCATATCCCATACCATACCATACAATACCTTACCGTACCATACTATACCATATTTCATACCATACTATCAGCGCATACTGTACCTTACCATACCAAATAATGCCACACAGCACAATACAATCCAATACACACAATGCATAATACAATACACAACACAACTGAAAGCAACACAGCATACTCCAACAACGTAACACAATACAAAAACCACGTAGTACAATACAATACAATATTGACAAGACAATTAATAAAACACAGCCTTCTCTCTCTATCTCTCCTCTCCTGAGACAAGGGGAGACATTTTGGCTAGAATATCATGGGAGCTGTGAAAGGCGGGAGGCCAGTCAATATGGATAAGCAAGATGGATAATCGCTTCCACTGATAGTTCATTGGAGAAATCCAGCCTGATTTGCATATCTCCGCCCCCATCTTTTCATTTGCATAAAATCAGTGGAGACAGTGTGTTGGAGGAATCCTTAGGGTCTGTGTGGTCTTTTTACAGATGTAATGTAAGGATATAGTTTCAGTAACTTTACACCATTTTTGGCTTGTATGTCCATAGCTTTTCCTCTTTGTTCTCTTGGATTTTGTTTTTTTTACATTATTGTAATTGCCCTTCATGGGATGATTAAAGTGTTTTTTGACTTTGACTTTGACTTGACACACACATGTGTGTGTGTGTGCGTGTGAGTGTGTGTTAGTGTGTGCGTCTGTGAGTGTGTGTGTGTGTGTGTGCATAACTTTTTTGCTCATATGACAGTCAACAGTGATTGCTGCATAGGCGTTCGATGAAGAAGAACCTGAAAGTGACATCGAAAATAGAGTATAATATTAATATTCATAATAATAATAATAATAATATTATTATTTTTTTTTTTTAAAAAAAGATAAAAATCTTCAAGAATGTTCTACCTAGTTGTGTGGAAAGAACTTATGCAGTGAATGCATTCAGCTGCAGACTCTAAGTCAAGTGATGACAGGACAGAGACGCACAATTCTCACGGGCAGACAGATAACTTGGCTGAAAAAAGGAAAACATAGATGAACCAAAAAGAAAAATAAAGAAACAGCTAAACCAACTCTCATTTTCTCTTCTCGTCCCATAAACGAACCAGGAAGCCTCTCCTGAGGAATGAAGTAATGGACATCTCATTAGAAAAAAATCAAAGCAAACAAATTGAGAGAAAAAGAAAGAAAGCTGTGGACATATTTAGTTCATTTACATTCCCTCCATAGAAACAACCCCTCCCAACCCCCAACCCCCACCTCCAACCCCGCAAAAGTGGTTAACTTAATTGGACACAACTGTTCCTGCAGGTTTGAAAGGCACAGGGTGTAAAGAGCGATAACCCACACACTGATGTTCTGATTGGTTCAATGGTGAAGGGCCAGTCAACATGGATAAGCAATAAGTGTGAAGTGCAATAGCTTCCACACTGGAGTTCTGATTGGTTCAACGGTGAAGAGCCAGTCAACATAGATAAGCAATAAGTGTGAAGTGCAATAGCTTCCACACTGGAGTTCTGGTTGGTTCAATGGTAAAGGGCCAGTCAACATGTATAAGCTATAAGTGTAAATTGGAATAACCCTCACACTGGTGATCTGATTGGTTCAATGGTGAAAGGCCAGTCAACATGGATAAGCAACAGGTGTAAAGCGTGATAACTTCTACAATGGTGTTCTTATTGGTTCAACAGTGAAGGCCAGGGCCAGTGAACATGGATAAACAAAAAGTGTAAAGTACGATAGCCTTCACAACAATGTTCTGATTAGTTTTAAAGTAAAAGGCCAGTCACTATGGATAAGTAATAAGTGTGAAGCACGATAACCTCCACACTGGTGTTCTGATTGGTTCAACAGTGAACAAGCCAGTCAACATGGATAAGCAATAAGAATGATTGCTTCACAGCGGTTCATTTGAGATACAGGTGCAATTTGCATAGTGTCTGTGTCTTCTCATCAGCAGAGTCACATAAGGCAGGGGACGGGAAGAAACCGTTCAATAGGATCTGGGCTGTCAGCCATTCAGTGAACAAGATTAGGCAGACTGTCTGTTTCAATCAGCAGTCACCCACACGCTGTTCTTCATGTCTGCTTTGCAGCCAAGCCCATAATCAGAGAATATTTACCACAACAGCCCTGCTGATGCCATAAATCTTGTGCACAAACCTTAGATAGTGAGGGGTTTTTTGAGGGGTGGGCGGGATAGCTTAGTGGTTAGAGCATCGTGCTTGTGATTTGACAGCTTGGTATGGAGCCACCATGAAGGGGTCTGTTTTAAGTAACTTTACCATGGAGTTAACATTAATACTTACTCCACTCCCAGCAAAAGTCCTTTCGAGGAGACTATGAACCAAGGTCTCAGGTGTGAACCCATGCAGAACATCTTGTGCACATGTTAAAAACCTATTCCTCCTTTAGTAAGAGTAGGCCATTTAAATAACAATAATGATATAAATGGAATTTATATAGCGCTGAATTTTGCACAGTAAACAAATTCAAGCACTTGTTCATGCTGGTAGGAATGGATGGCATTTTTAAAAAACAACAACATGCATATACACAGGTATGTTTAGACACGATTTGCCAAAGTTTGAATATCCTACCTAAAATGTGTGTAAAAAGGAACCACAAAGCAAAGTAGTGTTTGGTGGGGAATGCCAGTGTTCTTAACACTTAGCTAGGGTTCTGTCATTCAGATCTTCTGTACCACTAAAGTGAAAGATCAAGAGCAACAAGAAAAAGTAGGAAGAAACTTGTAAAAACAAAAGAGGCAAAATGCAAAGCAACCAGAAATTGCAAAATAGAAAAAAAAACACTATAAAAGGCAAAATGGGAAGAAAACAAAAATGGCACAATTGAGAAGAAACTAGAAATGGCAAAATGGAAAGCAACCAGAAATAATGGCAAAAATGGGAAGAAACCAGAAATGGCAAAATAGAAAGCAACCAGAAATAATGGCAAAATGGGAGAAAAAACCCAAGCAAAGGCAATGTACCCTACTCTATCCTCAAGCCAAACACACAACCAGACTCATTCTCATTCCCATGTCGACATACACCATGGCAGATGTTCGTTTTACAACCACAAGACAGACTAAGTGTCTACGATTGGTCAGGCCAGGGAATGTGGATAAACATAACCTTGGTCAGGCCAGGGAATGTGGATAAACATAACCTTGGTCAGGCCAGGGAATGTGGATACCAGAGCAGGATAGCTTAGTGGTTTGAGCGTTGGACTCATAATCTGCTAGTGCTTGGGATCAAGCCCTATCAGGGCACCCATTTTAGGAAATTTTACCCTGGAGTTAACATCAGTATTTACTCCACTTCTCCCAAAGTCTTTTGGATGAGACTTTAAACCAAGCCCCCCCCCCCCCCCCCCCCCCATCCCAGTGTGCAGACGCATGCAGAACATTGTGGCACACAGGTTAAAAACCTGTTCCGCTTTTCAGAAGAGTAGGCCATTTCGTGCTAGTAGGAAGGATGACATTTTTAAAACGCATATACACAGGTTTCATGTTTGTTTAGACAACATCCCAGAGGTAGGAATGCAAATACCTTCATGGTGGGCAAAACCCTTCACATACACAAAACCTCACTAAGGGTGAACTTTGGAGCTCTAGCCATGTAAGGGTAAAAATGGCATTATAAAATGTGAAAAAAGAAACCCAGTGAGATAGAAAACAGGAGAACAGAGGGGTAAGGCAGATCATAAGCCTCAAGATAAGGCCAAGCTTAGCAAGAGGTCATAGTTTCTCTTAGGCATTGCCTCAGACTCCATTGGTCCTGCTTGATATTAATGCAGCAACTAATTATTAAACTTATTCTTGTTTTATCTTGCAAAAACGCAGTCAGTACAGCCATTGATTTGCATCATGGTGTTACGAGTTCGATTCTGAGTTACCCCATTTTAATGCTTATGGTTCAACAGCGATTGCGAGATAGTGTAGGGTATGTTTTCAGAAAACAGTCGACCAAGAAGCTAAAGTTGGTGTGGACTTATAACCAGTTAAAATAAAACATATGTTCCGTGTTTCTGTCTGTCTTGTTGTCTGTCTCTCTGTCTCTGTCTCTCTTTTTGTTTTTCTCTGTCTGTCTGTCTGTCTGTCTGTCTTTCTCTCTGGTGGCACTGCTCTTGTGGCAACACACTCTCTGCAAGTGGTTGTAAATTCAATTCAATTCAATGCCATGTTCTGTAACCCCCCCCTCTCTCTCTCACTCCCTCCCCCTCTCTCTCCCCCTACCTCTTCTCTCTCTCCAGTTTCCCCCACTCTATCTCTCCCTCTCTCTTTTCTCTCTCTCCCTCCCCCCTCTCTCCACTCTCTTTCCTCTCTCTCCCTTCTCCCCTCTCTCCCACTACCTCCCCCTCTCTCTCTCTCCTCCCCCTTCCTCTCCTCTCTCTCCCCACTCTTATTTCCTCTCTCTTTTCCCTCCCTTCCCCCTCTCTCCCACTACCTCCCCGTTCCCCCTCTCTCTCACACACATTCACACACACAACACACACACACTCACTCACACACACACACACAAACACAACACACACACAACACACAACACACACACACACACACACACACACACACACACACACACCACACAACCACACACACACACACACACACACACACACACACACACACACAGGGGTTCAATAGCTCAAGCAGAGTCCGCAGAGTAGCTGCCAGGTCAATGACACTAACTGACTGATTGGAAAAGAGCTGGTAAAAGAAGAGGAGGAAGAGGAGGAGGAAGAGGAGGAGCAGAAAGGAGGAGGAAGAGGTGGAAGAGGAGGATGAGGCGGATGAGGAGGAAGAGAGAGAAGGAAGAGGAGAAGAAGAAGGAGAAGGAGGAGGAGGACGAGGAGGAGAAGGAGGAAGAGGAGGAAGAGGAGGAGAACAAGGAGAATGAGGAGAGCAGGAACCCATTTACAGCTGGGTGAACTGGGGGAACTGTACTGAAGCCAAGACGCACAAACGGTCACCCATCCACTCGGTAACCACGCTCGACGCTGCTTAACCTTAGCTTGGGGAGAGAGCAGGTGCTCTGACCACTGAGCTATCCTGTCCCCAAGGTTACTTACACTGTCTTGAAAGAAATGAAGAAGAAAATGACAGAAAGAATGGATGAAATCCATACTGGTAAAGTTTTGTCACCAGAAATATAGACATGTACATTGTTAAAGGTAACATACATTGCTACCAAGATAAACAGGTTCTATTGTCTTGTCTTGTTGTGCAATGCTAGAACCTGTTGCGCAATGTGTAGAAGTGACAAGTTTGGGATTAGGGTATGTGAACTGATACGAAAATGATATACAGCTGCCTGCAGTGTGGTGATCAGTTTCCAACATTTTGGCACCCTGTGAGCCAGGGAATGTGGATAAACATGCCAGTGGATATGGTTACACATGCCAGGGAACATGTATAAATGGGATGAATCATGAAGCCATTGCAGTTTCACAATGGTGAGTCTTCTGGTTTGAATAGTGGTTGGTACTGTTTGTTTATCTGTATGGAGTAACAGTGAAAAAGGATTCAGATGGAACAACTAATGTCAGGGCATTGCCCTGAATGAATACTGCATAGGTTGAGAAAATGGATTTGAGTAGCAAGCTAGGAAATAATGGAATCTGTGTATGTTTTCGTTGCAAACAAGAGTCAGACACTAGCTACTGTTATGCCTGAGCTGGATGTTGCCCTTAGAGATTACTGTTTCAACCGTTCCCCTAATCATATCTAAATGTGATTTCTTCATGGAAGGGAGTAAGGACTTTCAGGTCAAAAACAGACGTCAAAACTCCATCAATACATAACATCAATTGCTGAAGTCACATCTACATCATTCAACAGTGGGAAGGAAGATGACTACAGTCTTTCTAAGGACCTTTTATACTCCCGTCTCCTTTAATCAACAGTTTTGTTCTAAAAGTTTGCTTGTCTGAATCACCTAGTAGTGAATAGACATTAAATCAAGAAGAGAAAAATACATCAAATCCCACGCTCATTTCAGAAAGTAATTGATTTCAGAGAAAACTTTGTTCACATTTGGAGCAAGATTCCCTTGAAATGTGTCGTTGATTTTTTAATTGAAACATTTTTTTATTTGTGTTATTTTTATGATTTTGTAGTTGCTGTTTTTGGGTTGTCGTTTTTTTTTTACAGTTTCTAATAGCTCTTTTCACATTTATATATTACCATATCTTTTCTTGCAATGGTCTTCTCAATTTGTTCATATTTGGCACTCCTTTTCTTTTCTTTCTCAGTTACTATAATATTTAGCTTTATTTCTTGTATTCAACAACTATGATAATATATCTACAATGCTTCCACGTCATGGTCACCGTTGTTTTTGTGCATATGTAATAATAACGTGGATTGCATCACTAATGAGGAAGTGAAGCAATGAATTAAAAACGCCATCTGACCATGTGAAGAACAACTTGCGCGCATGTCAAATACCCGTTTTGTCTTTTGGACAAGTAGGCAATCACATACGGGTAGAAACAGTTGATATTTTTTAAAAAATACATGCACACTGGTGTCGTGTCCACCGATCATCCCCGAAGTTGAAAAACGGCTACCTTAAATGGGTCAAAAACATACAAAAGCAAAAACAAATCTCAACATCAATGAACCTCACAACTCTAGCCGAAGAAACGAGGAAAAAAAACCCACCAACAAAGAAACAACAAACAACAAAAAACCCAACTAAACAAAACAAACACATAACCCCCTTAAAACCCACTACCCACCCCTTCCTACCTACCCCCTACCCCACCCCCCATCCCTACCCCTCCCCCTACCCCCCTCCCACCACCCCACAAGGACAGGACCTGGCAGATAGGCGGACAGACAGACAGACAGACAGAAAAAGCAGGTCATACCATCCTCATCCTCAAGACCATTGCCCAAGGCTGGCTAGTTAGAGCTGAGTGGCAGGGTAGGATTTGGGGAAAGAGCAAAAATGTCACCTCCTCCCCCTCCCACTTCCCCTTTCTCCTCCCCTCCCAATTCTCCTCCTCCCCCTCATCACCTCCTCCCCCCCCCCCCCCCCCCCCCCCCCCCCCACTCAAGCCTTGTTCCAGCCTGCCTGTGAAGACTTGTGTGTGTATTTAGAGGGCAGAGGTGGACTCCTAGATCTATTATCATGTGAGAGAGGTAGAAGCTTGGGAGAGAGGTGGGGGTGGGTGGGGGGGGGGGGGGGGGGAGGCAGAGAGGGAGAGAGAGAGGGAGAGAGAGGGGGGAGTGAGGTAGGTAGGGGGAGAGGAGAGAGATTTATGTTGCACTTCAAGGGTCCTTTTAGCTTATAAAACACACACACCAACACACACACACTCACTAACTCATGAACACACACACACACAAACACACACACACACTCTCTCTCTCTCTCTCTCCTCTCTCTCTCTCTCTCTGTCTCTCTGTCTCTCTTTGTCTGTCAGTCTGTCTCTGCCTCTCTATCTCCATATTCATCACACAAACACACAAAACAAAAAACCAACACAAAATCATATCAGGAATGTATTTCTCTCTCTCTCTCTCTTTATCATATATAGGGCAAGGGCCAGGTGACATGAATAAGCATGATAGCCACCCAACCAACAGCCAACCTCTGATTGATCCCCCTGTCCACTGTGAACACGCCAAGGGGGCCAGGCAATATGGATAATCATAAACATGAGATCATCTCATTGGGCAGATCAATGACTTACTGTTTTGCATGTGGGAGTCCAAACCTTGTTTGTCCATTTGCATAAACTGACAGTTATGAATGGTAGGTGACAACAACATTCTCTCCCCTTAGTAATCAGGATTGAGTGGTAAGCCTGGATAATCCATAAAGGGGAATTTGAGGCATTAAAGGTCCGTGATTGTTTTTAGCTGTTCTGGATACATATGAAAAAAAGGTTATTTTTTTGATCGTAGTATGTTTTCCCATTTCTCAGAGAGGGAGAGGAGATGGGCGCTGCCCTCAATACACTCGCCCCTAGAGAAGCTGAGGTCTCTGATGTCCCGCTCCCCTACAACCTTATAGGTTATGGGACACCTTTTACCACTAGAGTGCTGAAGTTCCAGGAATGGTGAGATTTTGTGTTTGCGACCAGCTTTTTACCCACCATGAAGGTAGCTGCATTCGGGGGATTTCTTGTAGTATCAAATCAAGTCTTTCTTTTTTTTTTGTAAAATAGGCCATATTTTTTTCAAGAAAGGTTTAGTGCAAAAACTTCAGTGTCAGTTGTCTGTGATTTGATCAAGCATTGTTGCAGGACCCATAAAACTATCAACTAAGTTTGGTAGAACTTAACACAAGACCATAAAGAGAGAATTTAAAATGAGCACTCACTTTCCCCCAAACTAAGGTTAAGCAGCGTTGAGCGTGGTTACCAAGTGGATGGATGACCATTTGCATGCCTTGGCTTCAGGACAGTTTCCCCAATTTCCCCCAGCTGTAAATGGGTTCCTGCCCTCTTCAGAGTCAGGGAAGGTAAAGCAGCGAGGGAGAGGAGATGGGCACCACCCTCAATATGCTGGTCCCTAGAGAAGTTGAGGTCTGACACCTTGCTCCCCAATGGCTGCATAGGTTATGGGATCACTTTGAACTTTTTGATTAGGTTTATCAAGGACGATCTTAACAATTTATTTCAGAGTTCCTAAAAGTCAAACGCCATCGGACCATATGAAGAGCCCCTGACTTAAGTGAAAAAATGTTAACTAAAGTGGTTCGGGCACTTCACACGAACATCTGGACTGGCCAAGACTGTCCTACAGGAAACAGTACAAGGAGGAAGACGAAGAGGCAGACAGAGAAAACAATGGGAAGACAACATCAGAGAGTGGACTGGTAACCTTGAGTGGAACGATTTGCTGCTGAAAGCAGAGGACCGCAGGGAGTGGAGGAAGCTGGTTGTAAAATCTTCATTGATGCTCCCATGGTCCACGTGACTATGGGATAGGTGACAGAGACAGAGACAGAGAGACAGAGAGAGAGAGAGAGAGGGGTGCTGATTTGCATGTGGAGAGGACGGACTGGCCTTGATTAGAAGGACATACACACACACTACGGAAAGTTGAGAACCTCCCTACTCCTAGACACCCAGCTGAGTGTTGTAGTATTGTTTCAAACTCACGTTATTGCTGTCGTCACATTCCGTGTAGACAGATCTACTCCAATCATCGGTTTATCAAAACCCCATAGTGTTTGTTTAATCCCAACTGGGAATGTCCACCCCAAAACTATTGACCTTCCCATGCCGCTCATCTCCCTGAGCAAACAGATACACGATAGGACCATGATGAGTTCCCTCTGGCCTGCTTTTCTCCGCCTGGGGGATGGTTTTTCATTTTAAAGGGTCTCTTTTTAAGGGGAGGGAGGAGGAGGAGGGATAGCCTTGTGGTTTAAGTTTTGTGATGGTGATCTGATGACCCAGGATAGAGCCACCACGGATGTGTCCGTTTTAAAATTTTTTTTATCTTCAGCAGTTAACATCAGTGCCAACTCCACTCCCCCTAAAGTCCTTTAAACGAGACTATAAACTGAGGCCCTGTGTGCGCAAGTACACAGAACATCTTGCACGCATGTTAAAAACCTGTTCTGCCTTTCGGAAGAGTAGGCCATTTTGTGCCGGTAGGAATGGATAACATTAAAATACAACAACACAGGTGTCATGTTTTTACACCATCCCCGAAGTCGGAATGCGGCTACCTTCATGGTGGGTAAAAACGGTCGCATACACAAAGTCTCACCATTGGTGAACCTCGGAGCTCTCACTGAGGGACAAAAAAAAAAAAAAAAAAAAAGCTCTTTTTTCAAGGACCTGCTACACTGAACTCTGTTTCACAAAAAATCAGTTCAGAGGGTACTTGACGAACTTAAAAACCCAATGCCTTAGCGGAGCCTCGAACGTATGCTGGGCTTGACTGTAAGCCTGTTTTCACAATTCATCAAACGCTACTATGAATGACCAGACCTGAGATAACAAAAAATCTTACAAGGTGACAACCTAGATGTATGGCCTCTGTAGTTGGTGGGGCTTTAAACAACACTGTTGGATTGGAATAACTAGGCGATCCCTAAATTATAAGAAAGCATCAAAGATGAACGGAAACACCCCAAGTAATCAAATGCAGAATGTACAATGACATGAGCTGCTCTGAAGTGGGAATGTGTCGGCTGAGGCCTGTAGTGGGCAGACCTCCTGCAGAGTGACAGACAGACAGCAGACCAGCACAGGAGAAGACCCGGCACTACACACCCCTTCCAGTAAGGGAATGCACACAGAGAGAGAGAGCGAGAGAGAGAGAGAGAGAGAGAGAGAGAGAGAGAGAGAGAGCATGTGCCCATTTCCCATGTTGACAATAATATAATTACTCAGATGAAGAATGCTGGAAAAAAACCCCACCCCCAAAACCAATATTCACCAAATCTTCTCTCGCTGCAAACTTTAAAAAGTCTGGTATGATTTTGTCCTTGGGGGAAAATAAATGCTTTCAAGCAAAATGCTATCTCACTGCTCGACTGGGAAAAGTTATTGTGCTCATTGTTCAAAACGAAAAGCTATTTCAGAGCTCATCTAAAAAAGCACCAACCAAAAAAAAATAACACACACACCACAAAACCCCAACAAAAAATCACTGCTTCTTTTAAACAGATAGCTACTTCAAGGGTTCTTTGAAAAATTGCAAAATAATTGTATCCTTTGCTTAAAAGAAAACATAACACATTTCACAGTTCACTTGTGAAAAGTCATTATTGTTAATGTTCCCATAGGGGAAAACCATGAGGCTAGAGGGCAAATCATGCCCTTGACCTTCATTAAGCCATAATAGGATGCTGGACATGGAAAATACAAGCTGAAATAAAAAAAGAAAAGAAAAGCACTATGATAGAATACAGCTTTCATAAAATGTAAGAAAAGCAAATGACAGGAAAGTACCAAAAAAAAAAAGGGGGGGGGTTAATAAATAAAATTTGACTTAAAAGACAACACAGAAGTTGTATTATTGCCCTTTAGAAACTGAAGTGATTCATTGGCCACTTTCTGTTCAACCCCTTTCTTTCTTCCAACTTGTGTTGCAGTGTGAGATTACTTGCAAGCAAATTTGTTTTCTTACATGGACGGGTTTAGGAATAATCCATTTGTTGACTGGTTGGGCATTAGCATGGACCAATTTAGGAATAATCCATTTGTTGACTTGTTAGACACAAATATGGACTGATTTAGGAATAATCCATTTGTTGACTAGTTGGATGTCGGTATGTACCGATTTAGGAATAATCCATGTGTTGACTTGTCCGGAGCGTTCATGGACAGATTTAGGAATAATCCATTTGTTGACTTTGACTGAACATGGACCAATCTAGGAATCATCCATTTGTTGAATATTTGGATGTTAAAATTGATCAATTTAGGAATAGTCCATGTGTTGACTTGTCAGGGTGAATATGGATTGATTTTGGAACAATCTATGTGTGACATGGTGGTAATTAAGTTGTCTCCCATGTGAGCAGAGAACTGATGTTAAAATGGGCTGATTAATTTTAGGAATGGTCCATTAGTCAGCTATTGCAAGGTTAGCATTAACTAATTCAAGAAATATCCATTTGTTGACTAGCTGGATGTTGACAAGGGCCAGTTTAGGAATTAACCATTTATAGATAAGTTGGGCATTAACATATACCAATTTAGGAATAATCCATGTATTGACTAACTAGATAATAACCAGACCATTTTAGGAATAATGAATCAGTTGGCTAGTGCAAAGTTGACATGGCTGACTTCGGAATAATCTACCTATTGACTAGCTGAATATTAACATGGCCCAATTTAGGAATAATCCATTGGTGGGCTGATTAATTTTAGGAATGATCCATTGGTTAGTTCACTCACTCACTCACTCATCCCTTGGTCGGGACGACCGTTGGGGTACCCGCATAATGCTGCAAGTGGACCACCAAATGGTTCTGTCCTGGGCTGCTTTCAGGAGGTTTGGTACAGTGAGGCCGGTCCACTCCTTGATGTTGGATATCCAGCTTTTGCGTGGTCATCCATGCCTCCTTGCTCCTTCCACCATTCCCTGCAGGACTGTCTTTGACAGGCTGTTATGCCTTGTTGTGTGGCCAAAATTGGTTAGTTAGAGCAAGGTAAACATGAGGTGATATAGGAATAATCCATCCGTTAGCAAGTACAACTTCATCACAGACGGATTTAGAAAGAATCCTTGTTGTCACTAGGGCAACTATAAGCCCAGGCAAATGTCTGCTGCAGCTGAATATCAATAGAACACAGGCAGCAGCTCACACTGGGGCGGTTATTGCTCCAGACAGTAGGTAAGATAAAGAGAGAAAGGTCGTTCATGTAGAAAAGAAAAGAAAAAAGACATCCCCCCCCCCCCCCCCCCCCCCACAAACAACCCCCCCCCCCCCCCCAACAAAAACAAAAAAGAATCAGAGACATACGTGGCGCTGCTCAATTGGCGACACTCTCTACTGACTTGTAATTGCCTTTCATGGGATGATTAAAGCGTGTATGACTTTGACTTTGACTTTGATGAGGTCAAGATTGTGTTTAGGGGTCGTTATTTCAAGCCCTTTGTGAAGAAAGCCTATCTATCTGTCAGTAGCTTGACTGGGCAAACCCATCAGCTTAAGTGCTGACCTGAGAGAGAGAATGAGAGTGAGAGAGAGAGAGAGGGAGAGGGAGAGAGAGGGAGAGAGGGAGAGAGAGCCTGTTTTAGTGGTGGTCAGCACACCATGGCTGCCAGACGGACACTCACAGACCGGTGGTCAGTAGGGATAACAGGCTGTCAGGCCATTCCTCTGTTATAGCCGGGTTACTGGTCAATGACTGACCAAGGCCTAGAAGTAGTAGTTGCTAGAGTTGTGGTGGTGGTAGTGGTGGTGGTAGTTGTAGTAATAGTGGTGGTAGGGGTGGTGGTGGTAGTAGTTGTAGTAGAGTAGTGGAAGAAGAAGAAGTAGTAGTAGCAGTGGTGGTGGTGGTGGTGGTAGAAGTGGAAGTAGTAGTAGTAGTAGTAGTAGTAGTGGTGGTGGTGGTGGTGGTTGTGGTGGTGGTGGTAGTAGTCGTGGTAGTTGCAGTAGTAGTGGTGGTAGTGGTAGTAGTCGTGGTGGTAGTTGTAGTAGAGTAGTGGAAGTAGTAGTAGTAGTAGTAGTGGTAGTGGTGGTGGTGGTGGTAGTAGTGGTAGTAGTAGTAGTAGTAGTAGTAGTGGAGGAGGAGGTGGTGGTGGTGGTAGTGGTAGTGGTAGTAGTAGTAGTAGTAGTAGTAGTAGTAGTGGTGGTGGTGGTGGTGGTTGTGGTGGTGGTGGTAGTAGTGGTGGTAGTTGCAGTAGTAGTGGTGGTAGTGGTAGTAGAGTAGTGGAAGTAGTAGTAGTAGTGGTAGTGGTGGTGGTGGTGTAGTGGTAGTAGTAGTAGTAGTAGTAGTGGAGGAGGAGGTGGTGGTGGTAGTGGTAGTGGTAGTAGTAGTAGTAGTAGTAGTAGTGGTGGTGGTGGTGGTGGTAGTAGTCGTGGTGGTGGTAGTTGTAGTAGAGTAGTGGAAGTAGTAGAAGTAGTAGTATGTATAGTAGTAGTAGTAGTAGTAGTAGTGGTAGTGGTGGTGGTGGTGGTAGTAGTGGTAGCTGAGTGACAAAATCTTGTGCATCTTGCCAACTGCTAAATGAGAGAGAGAGAGAGAGAGAGAGAGAGAGAGAGAGAGAGAGAGACAGACAGACAGACAGACAGACAGACAGACAGACAGACAGACAAAGAGACACAGACAGACAGAGACAGAGAGACTCAGAGATAAAGAGAAAATACTTTACCTCGGGTTTTGACTCTAATTCAGGTCTAAATTTGGGAACTGTGCAAAAGATCTAAATCACACCACACACACACACACACACACACACACACGCGCGCGCACACACACACACACATACACCACGACCACCACCATCACTACCACCGCCATCACCACCACCACAACCACCACCACCACCACCACTACAACACCACCCACGCATACATACACACACACATACACACACTCTCTCTCTCTCTCTCTCTCTTTCTTTCTCTCTCTCTCTCTCTCTCTCTCTCTCTCTCTCTCTCTCTCTCTCTCTTTTCATAGGATTCATATTTTATATTTTCAATACTTATTGGACTTGTCCTCTGTACTTAAGTCTTAATGAGTGCCCTATTTCAATATCTTATTGTTATGTGTAACAAGTATATGTACCATTTGACAATGCGTAGATGCTTATCTTTATGACTTATTAAGTTTGGTTGTTATTCTTCTTGGTTTTGTTGTCGTTGTCGTTTCTTTTTCTCTTTTTTTCTTCTTTTGTTGGTTTGGTTTTTCTTTCTCTTTTGTTTGTTTGTTTGTTTTGGTTGTGGGGTTGTTGGCTTTATTATTATTTTTTTTTTGGGGGGGGGTAGTAGGTTTTTTTTTTTATTAGTTTGCTTCCAGGAAGGGGGGGGGTTGTTGGGGGGGGGGGCTGTTTTGAAAAGGGTTATTTCCCCATGTTTCTACTGTGAGACTGTATAAGTGTTGGGTTATTATTAAGATGTATCCCTACGGGCGGGGACTGGATGTAAAAAAAGCACATGAGTGCTTATTCATTATCCTCGAAATAAAAGAATTTGTCATTCTCTCTCGCTCTCTCTCTCAACCTCGTCAATAATGCATACACATTGTCAACAACACCAGCACAATGCTGCCACTGTCGAACAGAGCATTTTGTCTGATTATGTAATCCACCCGAGTGCTTCAGTAGTATAGTTGTACTCTTTCAGCTCCACATAGACAGACAGACAGACAGACAGTCACATACACACACAGTCACACGCACGCACGCATGCATGCACGCTCACACACACACACACACACACACACACACACAGCATACATGCACAAGGAGAGAGTAAAAGGCAGGAGAGAGAGAGAGAGCGAGAGAGAGAGAGAGACAGAGACAGACAGAGACAGAGAGACACAGAGAGACAGACAGACAGACAACAGAGAGGTGGAGAGGTGGAGAGAGAGAGAGAGAGAGAGAGAGAGAGAGAGAGAGAGAGAGAGAGAGAGAGAGAGAGAGAGAGAGGGAGAGAGAGAGAGAGAGAGAGAGAGAGAGAGGGAGGGAGAGAGAGAGAGAGAGAGAGAGAGAGAGAGAGAGAGAGAGAGAGAGACAGAGAGAGAAAGAGACACAAAGAGACAGAGACACAGAGACACAGAGAGACAGACAGACAGACAGACAACAGAGACACAGATAGGTGGAGACAGAGACAGAGAGAGAGAGAGAGGAAGAGAGAGACAGAGACACAGAGACAGAGAGAGACAGAGACACAGAGACAGAGACAGACAGACAGACAGACAACAGAGACACAGAGAGGTGGAGACAGAGAGAGAGAGAGAGAGAGAGAGAGAGAGAGAGAGAGAGAGAGAGAGAGAGGGGCAGACAATGACAGAGAGATACAGAGACAGGACACAGAGACAGACAGACCGACAGACAGGCAGAGACAGAGACACAGAGAGAATCATACAGAGACAAGAGAGACAATAGACAGACTGACACACAGACAAACAAACACACAGACACACCATTCCTTCAACTGACACCAACACTCAAAAAAGTGTTTTATGAGCACTAGGACCAACAAAGACACACACTTACCCCACCCCCTCCTCCCCTCCCCCCTCTACACTGCTAAATGAGAGAGACAGACAAAGAGACTCAGACAGACAGAGACAGAGAGACTCAGAGATAAAGAGAAAATACAGCCTCCCCGGGTCGGGGGGTGAAGACGATCCGTGAACCCCTCCATCCATCTCGGTCCCGCTCTGCGCATAGTCCCGGGAGTCATTCATCCTGGTCCATTTCTGATGTTGCCCAAATTCCCATGACTTGTCTGTCTTCCCCTCCTTAAGGCCACCTTCGAGTGTTCCTGCAGTACTGTTTGGGCAGAGTGTTGTGGCGGGTGACGGGCCGACCATTGCACTTTTTCTTGAGACGATGGTGAGAAGGGGTTCCTGTGGACCTGCCAGCCGTGTTATTTGACTCTTGACAAATTCGTTGGTCTTTCGTCTCTCCAGGATATGCCCAGTAGTTTTCTATGGCATTTTGTTTCGAATGACTGGATCGCTTTGCTGTTTCAGCAGTCAATGTCCAGTTTTCACTTCCGTACAGCAGGATCGATTGAATTAGGGCTTTGTAGAGCTTTGTTTGATTGGGAAACTGATCTCTTTACTTTCCATATGGTGGTGAGTTTTGTCATGGAAGATGTTGCCATGGCTATTCTGACTTTGATTTCTGTCGTCGATCGCCCGTCCTTTGTGAGTGTAGCGCCGAGGTATTTAAAAGCGTCTACCTCCTCCAGTTGTTGCCGTTCATGTAAAATTTAGCGTGGCATTGCTCGTGCTGTCACAAGTACTTTACTTTTCTCCGAGCTCAACCTCCATCCCAAGCTCCAGCTCTGTTCTCAAGTCTGGTCGTAAGATCTTGCAGCTCTGTGTTACTTCCGCCATGAGGTCAATGTCATCGGCAAACCGTAAGTGTTGAGGGTCTGCGCCAATGGAGATGGTAGAGTGGAAGTCATGTAGGGTCTCTCTCATAATGTTTTCCAAGAACAGATTGAACAGGACTGGAGATAACAGGCATCATTGTCGGACCCCAACTGTGGTTTTGAAGTAGTCTCCGACCTGGTTGTTCAGAAGGACTGCACTGCTTTCGGTGTTGTATAGTGCTTGAATGGTTTGCACTAGTCCTTCTTCAATGCCAAACATTCTGAGGACCTGCCACAGGCCTTCGTGCCATACTCTGTCAAACTGTCAACACAGGCAACTGACACAACACTCAAAAAAAGTGTTTTATGAGCACTAGGACCAAAAAAGACACACACTTACCCCCCCCCCCCCCCCCCCCCAGAGAATATGAAATGACTTTCTAAGCCCGATGAAGTTCACACACACACAGAGTTCAAGCCACGGTCGAGGATTCTGATTGGCTTCTGACGTAGGTTGAGCCTTCTGAATGGCTGGCAGACAAGGCATAAATGGCTCCTAAATATTCAGGGCCTTCCCCAAAGAAACTGTGATGGATTGTTGGGAGGAGGGTGAAGAAGGTGCGGGGGAGGGGGGGGGGGGGGGGGGGGGGGGGGGGGGGGGGGAGGGGGGGAGGGGGAAGGGAGGTGTGGTGGTGGTGGTGTGTGGAGGTGACAGTGTCAAATTGGCTGTGGCAGTTCTGCTGATTGGGTTTCACACACACAGAGACACACAGACACAGACACTCACTCACACACACACACAAACATATAGGACACAGACACTCTCACACACAAACACACAGACAGTCTCACACACAGACACAGACATAGACCCACACAGACCCACACACACAGACCCACACACACAGACCCCCCCCCCCCCCCCCCACACATACACACACACAGACACACATACACGCAGAATGTTGTAGGGAGTGTATACCACGGTACTGTGTGTGGAAGAATTTGGCCCATTTGGCTCTAGTGTTGTGTGTGTGTGTGTTTGTATGAGTGTGACTGCCTGTCTGTGTGTTTGTCTGATTGTCGTTGTGTCTGTCTGTCTGTCCTGTCTGTGTGTGTGTCTGTCTGTCTCTCTCTCTCACACACACACGCACGCACGCACGCACGCACACACACACACACACACACACACACACAGAGTGCAGCTAGCAAAGTTCTTATTCCATGCTGTTCGAAGAAGAAAGATAATAGAACTTATGCAATCTTAGAATTAGATATCAATGCTTTTAGCGTAAAATCAGATTTGTGACTATGTGTTTTTTTTTTTACTTTGAAATTTTGTGCAAATTTGTTGTATACACGCACATACACTCCCCATCTCCCTCTGCATTTGAATTGTGGCCCAAGGCTGATGTTTAATACAAACATTTTCATTTTATTTCATTCATTTCTCTCTCTCTCTCTCTCTCTCTCTCTCCCACCCACCCTCCCTCCCCATCTCCCTCTCTTTCTACCCATCTCTCCCTCTCTTTAACCCCCTAACCCCCCCAGCCCTCCAAAAAGAAAAAAAATGCATAAGCCAAAACGACTTACCCGACCCTGGCATATTATTGGTCCTTCTGGCTTCCGTTTTGTGATTGTTGGATTGTTCCATCTCCATCCCGAATGACTGAAATCTCCTCTTGTTTTGTCTTGTCTTGTCCTGTCCTCTCTTATCTTGTTTTGTTTTGGGGGGTCTTGTCTCTTTGTATGTCTCTCTCTTTCTCTGTGTCTTGTATTTCTTTCGTTTCGCGTTTTAACACAAAGCGTTTGTTTGCTATTAATGTTCAGAAGTGAAGCACAAAATTCTGGTTCGCGATTGCGATCACAGTGATTCGTTTAGAAGACCAAAGGTGACGGTTGCGGTTTAAGAATTAGTCTCAGATTTCCAGGTCGAGATCGCTGGTTGGAGGATAGGCCATACACGTTACGACAATTTTTGTTCAGAGGTGTAGAGAATGTAGAAGAATAAAAAGATTCAAATCAATTCAAAAGACTCTAATTTTGCCAAGAATAGTACTTACCACATTAATCTTATTTATTTATTTATTTATGTCTTTATAATAAGGGCAGTTACCACATTGACAGGCACATAGATTGATAATGATCATAAAAACATGAAGAAAAAGAGAGAAGGGGGTAGATGACGGTTTAGTTTTGATTTATTCATACATGCATGCATGCATGCATACATACATACATACATACATACACACACAAACACACACTATCCATCAAATCACGATTTTCTTGTCAAGCGTACACACACACAATACCAACACACATATACCAACACACATACACTACCCATCAAATCATGATTTTTCTGTCTTGCCACACACACACACACACACACACACACACACACACACACACACACACACACACCAACACAATATCCACACAACTGGTCACGCGTACACACACACACACACCACACACACAACACACCACCAACACACACACACACACACACACACACACATACCAACACACTACCCACCAAACTACACAACTTGTCACGCGCGCACCCGCACACGCACACACACACACACTACCCACCAAATCACGATTTCCTGTCCTGCACATACACACACACACTAACTGCACCAAACCACACAACTTGTCACGCGTACACACACACACACCAACACACTATCCACCAAATCACGATTTTCCTGTCTTGCATACGCGCGCGCACACACACACACACACACACACACACACACACACACACACACACACACACACACACACACACACATACCAACACACTACCCACCAAACTACACAACTTGTCACGCGCGCACCCGCGCACGCGCGCGCACACACACACTACCACCAAATCACGATTTCCTGTCCTGCACATACACACACACATACACACACACACACACTAACTGCACCAAACCACACAACTTATCACGCATACACACACACCATCACACTATCCACCAAATCACGATTTTCCTGTCTTGCACAACACACACACACACACACACACACACACACACACCACACACACCACACACCACACACACACACACACTAACTGCACCAAACACACAACTTGTCACGCGAACAACACACACACACACACACACACACACCACACACACACACACACACACACACACACACCACACACACACACACACTATCCACCAAATCACGATGTTCCTGTCTTGCATACACACACACACACACACGCGCGCGCAACACACACACGCAACACACACACTAACTGCACCAAACCACACAACTGGCCACGCACGCACGCGCGCGCGCACACACACACACACACACACACACACACACACACACACACACACACACACACACACACACACCCAACACAACACAACAAAGACTCAAAAATTTCTGTGTCCAAATTCTGCACTCAACTCCTCAGCCAACACAACACAACACAACACAACACAAACAATGCGAATCCGTTTTCTCTCAAGCTCAGGAATTGATCTGCTTCGCCTCTCTGCTGCTACTACTGCTGCTGCTTCTACTTCTCCTACTGCTGCTGCTGCTGCTTCTTCTACTGCTGCTACTCCTACTGCTGCTACTACTTCTCCTACTGCTGCTGCTGATACTTCTCCTATTGCTGCTGCTGCTACTTCTACTGCTATTGGTGCTTCTACCGCTGCTACTACTACTGCTTCTACTGCTGCTGCTGCTACTACTACTGCTACTGCTGCTGTTACTACTACTGCTGCTGCTACTACTGCTGCTGCTGCTACTACCACTACTGCTACTACTGCTGCTACTACTACTGCTACTACTACTGCTACTACTACTGCTACTACTGCTGCTGCTGCTGCTGCTACTACTACTGCTACTACTACTGCTGCTGCTGCTGCTACTACTACTACTGCTGCTACTGCTTCTGCTACTACCACTACTGCTACTACTGCTGCTACTACTACTGCTGCTACTGCTACTACTGCTGCTACTACTACTACTGCTGCTGCTTCTACTGCTACTACTGCTGCTACTACTACTACTGCTGCTCTATCTGCTGCTGCTGCTACTACTACTGCTGCTACTACTACTGCTACTCTGCTACTACTACTACTGCTACTACTACTGCTACTACTGCTGCTACTACTACTGCTGCTACTGCTACTACTGCTGCTACTCTACTACTCTGCTGTCTATGCTACTATCTGTACTACTACTACTGCTGCTACTGCTGCTGCTACTACTACTGCTGCTACTACTACTGCTACTATCTACTACTGCTACTGCGCTATACTACTGCTACTGCTGTACTACTACTACTGCTCTGCTACTGCTGCTACTTCTGCTGTACTACTACTACTACTTACTGCTGCTACTACTACTGCTGACTGCTGCTACTACTACTGCTTATGTTACTACTGTAATACTATACTACTGCTGCTACTTTCTGCTGCTACTGACTACTGCTACTCTGCTACTACTACTTACTACTGTTACTATTCTGCTACTGCTGCTACTACTACTACTACTACTACTACTACTACTACTAACTACTACTGCTACTTCTACTTCTACTGCTGCTACCGCCACTTCCAGTCTAAGAATACACACAAGGAATTCTTTCACGTACATAAATATCCTCACTCCTGATATTAAAAAAAAAAATCGGTTGTATCTCGAAGGTTACACACAAATCACCCAATATGACTGACCCTCACCACCACACTCGCAGACTAAACAACAACAACAACACAACAATAATAACAATATAAAAAAATATATTCACGATACGAGCTAT
The DNA here is from genome assembly GCA_028751875.1 of Rapana venosa. Classification (NCBI taxonomy): domain Eukaryota; kingdom Metazoa; phylum Mollusca; class Gastropoda; order Neogastropoda; family Muricidae; genus Rapana; species Rapana venosa. The sequence goes on from CM054161.1 coordinate 6,333,757, forward strand.
TCACAGAATTTCAGACACCTCGTTCTTCCTCGATAAACTTGCCTCTGAATAGTTTCTGTAGAGAAAATAAATAAATACCCCAAAAAATAATAACACAGAGCTGGTCAGATTTTCTAAAACGAATATTTCGCACGTGTGAAGATTCCGTTGCTCCTGTGGTTGTAGCGGTTCTGGCACAGTCTGCTAGGCTGCAAGCGCAGACGTGAATATCTGAGTGATGCTTTGGCACTGGCTTCGCTGGCTAGTGCTGCTGCTGCTGCTGCTGCTGCTGCTGCTATCACTGATGATGTTGTTGTTGCTGCTGCTGAAATACTCGTGGTCGTTTCAGCGACTGGGCGTTGTTAGCGATGGTGGGTGATGTGTGTGTGTGTGTGTGTGTGGGGGGGGGGGGGGTGGTGGTGTGTGTGTGTGTTGTGTGTGTTGTGTGTGTTGTGTTGTTGTGTGTGTGTGTGTGTGTGTGTGTGGTGGTGGGTGGTGGTGGTGGTGGTGGGTGGTGTGGTGTGGTGGTGTGTGTGTGTGTGTGTGTGTGTGTGTGTGTGTGTGTGGTGTGTGTGTGGTGTGTGTGTGTGTGTGTGTGTGTGTGTGTGTGTGTGTGTGGGTGTGGGTGGGTGGGGGAGGGGGGTGGTGTGGTTGTGGTGGGGTGGTGGTGTGGTGTGTGTGTGTGTGTGGTGTGTGTGTGTGTGTGTGTGTTTTTTGTGTGTGGTGTGTGTGTGGTGTGGTGGGGTGAGTGGGTGTGGTGTGTGTGTGGTGTGTTATTGGGGGTGGTGGTGTGGTGTGTTGTGGGTGTGTGTTGCTGTGGTGTGTTTTTGTGTGTGTGTGTATTGTTTTGTCTGTAGTGTGTTTGGGTTGTAGGTTGTACGTGTAATGGTGTTGTTGTGTCTTTTTGTTTTGTGCGTGCGCGTCGTCGGTCCGCGTGTGTTGTGTTGTGTGTGTTGTTCTTTTCCTGTCCTGTTGTGCTGTTTTGTTGTTGATTGTTGTTATTAGATTCAGTTTGAAAAATCATAAATAGTTTTTGTTGTTATTATTTGTCGTGTGTTGTACAGTTGGTATGTGCTGTTGTCGCGTCTGCGTCGCGCGCGTGTGTATGATTGTTATGTGTGTGCTGTCCCTCTCCCCTGTCCTGTCCTAATTCTGTGTGTGGTGCGTTTTTTGGGGAATTACAAACACCATTATCCCAAACAAATCCAAACATGTATTCTAATTGCATGTCATATTATGTCTATTGTGACGCCGTGTCTTTACAATTAGCATGTGTCTGTCGCTGTTTTACAGTCGTCATGTCTGTCGTCTGTATGCTCCCTCCCCTCTCCTCCTCTCCTCCTCTCTCTCGCCACTGTGCTTTCATCTGTCTGTGTGTGCGCTTGATTTGTTGTTTCTACAAATTCACGCTTTAAAATCCATACATTAGTTTATCTGATATTAGTGTCTATGTGTTATTTGCTGTGTGTGTTTTTACAGTTAGTGTGTTGTGTGTGTGTGTGCGTGCGTGCATGCGTGCGCGCGTGGATATGATTGTGTATGTGTGTGCGCTCCCGTGCCCGCGCGCGCGTGTGTATGTGTCTGTGTGTGCGTGCGTGCATATGTGTGTGCGCGCGCACACACACACACACACACACACACACACACACACACACACACACAAACACATTATATTGTCTAATTGCAAATGCCAATTAGATCCGTCTATTAGTGACAGACCAGGCCTATATAAATTGAGACAAAATGGTTGTCTGTCGCCTTTTTAACAAAAAAATCTCAATTTCTGCTCCGTTTATTACGCCCCCCCCCCCCCCCCCCCCCCCTCACCTCCATCTCCCTCCTCATTTCGCCACTGTGACATTTTCTTCTGTCTCTGTCTCTCCCTGTCTGTCTCTGTGTCCTCCTCTTCTCCCTTTTCCTCCCTGTCTGTCTGTCTGTGGGTCGGTCTGTGTGTGTATGTGTGTGTGTGTCTGTCTGTGCGTGTGTGTATGTGTGTGTGTGTGTGTCTGTCTGTGTGTGTGTATGTTTATGTATATATAATCATATATAATATATACATATATGTATGTGTGTGTGTGTGTGTGTGTGTGTGTGTGTGTGTGTGTGTGTGTGTGTGTGTGTGTGTTCGTCTGTCTCTCCCTCGGTCGGTCTGTGTGTGTGTCTGTGTTGTGTGTATGTGTGTGTGTCTGTGTCTCTGTTTGCCTGTCTGTCTCTCTCTCTCTCTGTGCGTCTGTGTGTAGTGTGAATGTGTGTGTGTGTGTCTCTGTCTCTCTGTTTCTGTCTGCCTGTCTCTCTCATCTCTCTCTGTCTCTCTCGCTCTTTCTGTCTGTCTCTCTCTCTCTCAAAATAAAACAACAAAACAACTAAAACTCCAAAAGATTTAAAGAAAACAACCACGCAAAAAAGAAAGCTCATCAGTTACTACATGGGAAATATATACCAACACTAGCACTACCATCATCCTTGTCGTGGCCGAATTCATCACACACACACACACACACACACACACACACACACACACACACACACACACACACACACACACACACACACACACACACACACACACTTACACACACATATGCCCATACACATAGATACATATCACTAACACAGAGACATATCACTTACACACACACACACACACACACACACACACACACACACACACACACACACACACACACACACCACACTAACACATGCGGATAAATATCACTTACAGAGATGTATATCACTAACACACACACACACACACAAACACACACACAGACATACATACACACACAGACACACACTATACACTACAGAGAGAGAGAGAGAGAGAGAGAGAGAGAGGGAGGGAGAGAGAGACAGAGAGACAGAGTCAGAGACAGAGAGAGAGGCAGAGAGAGAGAGAGAGAGAGAGAGGAGAGAGAGAGAGGAGGAGAGAGAGAGAGAGAGAGAGAGAGAGAGAGAGAGAGAGAGAGAGAGAGATCATTAAGAAAGATGCATATCACACACACAACACACATTACACACACCACACATACACACACACACCACACTACACCCACCCACACAACACCACACACACACACACACACACACACACACACACACACACACACACACACACACACACTTACTCTAACTAACTGGACGCTATATCACAAAGTGAACAGACGTAAAATTGAAGTCAACAACAACAACAACACACACACACACACACTACACACTACACACACACACACACACCACACTACACCCACCCACCAACACCCACACACTACACTACACACACACACACACACACACACACACACTCACACACACACACTACACTTTGGAGGGGGGGTGGGCGTCTAATATCACTAAAAGTGAACAGACGTAAAATTAAAGTCAACAACAACAACAACACACACACACAGCACACTACACACACTACACACACACACACACCACACACACACACACACACTACACACACACACACACACACACACACACACACACACACACACACACACACACACATCACTCACTCACTCACTCACTCATACGATACAGGATCAGCGTTTAGGATTGCAAAACAAATAATGGCAATCTTATGACTAGAATCCGGAGTATCCTTACACCATTCATCACCACTAATGCACACCACACGTTGGTCCAAATTCGTTTGCTCGCCATGTTGATTGTTATTGTTATGATTAATTGTTGTGTTTGTTTCTTGTTCATTATTTGCTTGTTTATATGTTGATGTTGTTGGTGGTGTTGGTGTTTTTTCCCGGAGAGAGAACTCGCTTAGGTCATTTTTTTGGGTCTGTCGATTGGTTTGTGTGTATGTGTGTGTGTGTGTATGTGTGTGTGTGAGGGGGGGGGGGGTGTATATGTGTGTGTGTATGTGTTTGTTGTGTGTGTGTCTTTCTGATTGTCTCTCGCTCTGCCTGTCTGTCTCCTTTTCTCTGTGTGTGTGTGTGTGTGTGTGTGTGTGTGTGTGTGTGTGTGTGTGTGTGTGTGTGTGTGTGTGTGTGTGTGAGAGAGAGTGAGTGTGTGTGTGAGTGAGTATGTATTTTTCTCTGTGTATGTGTTTTTTTCTGTCTGTGTGTGTCTCCGTCTGCCTGTCTGTCTGTCTAAGTCTGTCTCTCTCACTCACTCTCTCTCTCTCTTCCTGTCTTTGTATATTTTTTGTCTGTCTGTCTCTCTCATTCACTTTGTCGCTCTCTCTGAGTCTCTGTCTCTCCTCCTTCTCTGTTTCTGTTTCTGATTTTTTTTTTTACCTCGTGATCGTAAGCGCGTGGTACTGTGTGTGTAATTACAGTCGTTTCTGTGTTTGTCGCGTTTGCCTTCTCATTTGACCACATTTCAGTAGTGTTATTTGCACACCGCTAATTGTCATTCACACACACACACACAACATTGCCGGACACACACATACATGCACGCACGCACATACACAACATTGCCGGACACACACACACACACACACACACACACACACGCACGCACACGCACACACAACATTGCCGGATACATACATACATACATACATACATACATACACACATACATACATACATGCATGCATACATGCACACATACATGCATACATGCATGCATACATGCATACATACATGCATGCATTCATGCATACACACACATGTACATACATACACACACACATACATACATACATACATACATACATACATACATACATGCATGCATACATACATACATACATTCATACATGCATACACACATACATACATACGCAGAAAGAGAGACATAGACAGAGAGACAGACACAGACAGAGAGAGAGACAAACAGAGAGACAGAGACATAAAGAGAGAGAGACAGACAGACAGAAACACAGACTCACAGACAGACAGAGACTGACAAAAACAGAGACAGACAGAGACAAATAGAGAGAGAGAGAGAGAGAGAGAGAGAGAGAGAGAGAGAGAGAGAGAGAGAGAGAGAGAGAGAGACAGAGACAGAGATAGACAGAGACAGACAGAGACAGAAAAAACATACATACATACATACATACATACATACAGACAGACACAGAAACAGAGACAGACAGGTCAGCGTGACATCAAAACACAAATTAATGATCACATCATTACCAACAATTTTCCATACGCGCAAAATAACGAACGAAGGCGAGCAGAAAATGAGAGGAATAAACTCATGATGATGACTGCGATCTCCTTGGCTAGTTTTGCTGTGATGCACTGCATTAACATGTTTATTCTGCAACAATGATTGATGCGTTTGCCAGCCAGGCGCGGCATTTACAGACACCTGCAGTGTTCGCCAGGTCATCTGTCAGCGACAGTCTTCAATCTGCAGCATGAAAGTGGAGATTTTGATTTTCACTCGAGAATTTTCTTTCTTCTTGTTGATCTTGTTCTTCTCAATTCTTCTTCTTCTTGGCATTCTTTCTTCTTCTTCTTCTTTGCATTCTTCTTCTTCTTCGCAAATTTTCTTCCTCCTTTTTCTCTTCTTCTTCTTCTTCTTAAAAAACGCTGGCATACGCTGAAATTCTCACCATAGGGTGAACCTCGGAGCTCTAGCCGAGGAACGAAAAAGATAATGACTATGATGACGATGATGACGACGACGATGTCGATAACAGTGACAAGATTGAGGAGGAATAAGAGGATGAAGAGAAAGAATGAGGAGGAGGAAGAGTAGAAGGAGGAGGAAGAGCAGGAGGAGAAAGAGGATGAAGAGAACGATAGAGAGGAGGAGGAGGATGAAGAGGAGGAGGAGGAGGAAGAGGAGAGGAGAGAGGAGGAGGAAGAGGAGAGGGAGGAGAGAGAGAGGAGAAGGAAGAGGAGAGAGGAGAGACGAAGAGGAGGAGGAGGAACGACGAAAGAGGAAGGAGGAAGGAGGAGACGACGGGAAGAGGAGGAGGAAGAGAGAAGAGGAAGAGGAGAGGAGGAGGAAGGAAAGAGGAGAGAGACGACAAAGAGGAAGAGGAGGAGGAGGAGGAGAAGAGGAGA
>CM054161.1:6347231-6362231 GCA_028751875.1 Rapana venosa
TCCTATGCTTGACCCCCGAGCATCCTGATGCTCCCAAAACCCCGAGCTATCCGATGCTCCGACCAGAGCTATCCTGGTGCTTCCGACCACGAGCATCCTGATCTCCGACCCTGAGCTATCCGATGCTCTGACCCCTGATACCCATGCTCGCCATGAGCTACCTGAGGCTCGCCCCCTGAGCTATCCTGAGTCTCTGACCCCTAGCATCCGAGTGCTCACCACTGGCTATCCCGAGTGCTCTACCACTGAGTATCCCGAGTGCTCTGACCACTGAGCTATCCCGAGTGCTCCGACCCCTGACTCCTGAGGCTCTGACCACTGAGCTATCCTGAGTGCCCCACCCCTGAGAAAACCTGAGTGCTCTGACCACGACATCCTGAGTGCCTGACCACTGACTATCCTATGCTCTGACCATGACTATCCTGAGTGCCTGACCCTGACTTTTCCCAGTGCCGCCCCTGGCATCCTGAGGCTTGCCACTGGCTTCCTGAGTGCTTACCACTGATATCCCGAGTGCTCGACCACGACACCTGATGCTCTGACCACTGGCATCCTGATGCCTGACCCCGAGCTTTTCCCGACCCCCCGTGTGCGCTTACTGTCCAGAAAAGCAAAAAAATGGTGGATGGTCCTTTCCGCTCGGACTTTGACTTTCGTTTGGGAAAGTTTGGCTTGAAAAAAAATAATTATTATTTTACGAGTGGAAAGTGGTTGTTGGTAAATTGAGGTTTTTTTTTGGTTTTGTTTTTTTTGGGGGGTGGTGTTTTTTTGGTGTTTTTTTTGTTTTAGTTTTCTGTCCTTTTTTTTTTTTTTTTTTTTTTTTTTTTTCTTTTTTTTCTTTTTTCTTTTTTTTTCTCTTGCTTTTCTTTCTTTCTTTTCCCTTTTTTTGTTTTTTGTTTTTTATTTGTTCTCTTTTTTCTTGCTATCTATCTATCTTTTATCTTCACTTATTGTCTGTTATCTTCTATCTGTCGTCTGTCTATTATCTACTGCTGTCTGTCATCGTCTATCTATCTCTTATCTATCTTTCTTGCTATCTATCTATCTTCCCCATCTATCTATCTATTTCATTATTGTTTCGGGCGTTGTCGGTCGTCTGTCGGTCTGTCGTCTGTTGTCTGTCTGTTGTCTGTCTGTCTTTCTGCTTACTATCTATCTATTATTATCTTTCTTCTTTCTTTCTTTTTTTCTTTTTTTTTTTAAATTTTCTTTTCTTGTATTCTGTTTTTTTTCCCTTCTTATTCCTTCTTTTTTTTCTAAAATTTTATAATTATTTTTTTTCAAATTTTCCCCTCGCTTCCTTTTTCTTTCTTTTTCCCCCTTTTTTTTGTCTCCGTTCTTGTTTCTGTCTTATTTTTCTGACAAATTTTTCTTTTTTCCGCCTTGTCCCCTTTTTTGTTTACTTCGACAGTTGTGTACGTTCTTTCTCTCCTTTTTTTCTTCCCCCCCCCCCCTTCTCTCTCTCTTCTTTTCTCTCTTTCTCTTCAATCTTTATTTTTATCTCTACTATCTATATCTCTACTATATATTGGATATTTATTTTTTTAAATAAAAATATATATTTATAATCCCAAATTTTTTTTTTTATTAAAACATTTTTTCATATTTTTTTTATATATTATAATATATATATATATAATTTATATAATAAATTTTCTATCCATAAAACAAAATATAATAATTTTTAAAAATCTCACCTTTTTTTCCCCAAAGACACACAAAAAAGACGAGCGAAATAAAACCGACACGAACACAGATACAACAACACCCCTCGTTCCACTAACTGGAAGAAAGAGAAACACGCAGTTATATAAGTAAGTACACAGAGGCCTTATCTATCTCCTGAACTGCAAACAACAAAACCCTGTGTTGCTCAACCTATTTTTTCTAAAGCACACTCGTACTTTCCTACACAATAGTTGTTCGCCTATTGTGCATCTGCATAATCTTCACTATCTCACACTCCTTGAACAACAAAAATACCTTATCTTTGTCAGTACTGTGTGTGTGTGATGTTCACGAATTAACCTCAGACGAAATGTTGCAAGAATGGCAGGCGACTTAAATTCGTGGTCGTATGACCAGCATGTGACGTATAGAAACTGTGCACGGTACAGGAACAAGAGGCGCTTGAGGTGTTACGCTTTTTGTGTGTGTGAAAAGTAATGGTACGTTATTATTATAAGTTGACATTTTTGAGAAAGTGATTTAAAAAAAAAAGAAAATATCTGAGAAATATTATTGCTGGATTTGATGCAGCCTTCGCTGATAAGCGAGCGTGCTTGTGTGTGTGTGTGTGTGTGTGTGTGTGTGTGTGTGTTGTGTGTGTGTGTGTGTGTGTGTGTGTTGCGTGTGTGTGTGTGTGTTGTGTGTGTGGTGCGCGTGTGTGTACGTGTGTGTGTGTGTGGTGTGTGTGTTGTGTGTGTGTGTGTGTGTGCGGCGTCGCGCGCGCGTGTGTGTGTGTGTGTGTGTGTGTGTGTGTGTGTGCGCGCGCGCGGGCGTGTGTGCATGTGAAGTCAAGTCAATTTTTTAAACTTCCAGACGGAACATTGAATAAGCAATGCATTTCCTTTTATTTTCATCAATCCATCTATCTAGGAACCAAAATTTCTGAATGAGGATATTTAACACACATTATTATAACCCTTAACACACAGACACACACAAGCACGCACGCACGCACGCGCACACACACACACAAGCACGCACGCACATACACACACACTTACACTCTCTCTGTGTCTCACACACACGCTCATCTTATCCCCCCCCCCCCCCCCCCCCCTCCCACACACACACACACATGTGCCTATGAACGCGCGTGACCATGACACAAATTCACGGCAAGTCTGCAATGTCCTAAAAATAGACATATGGCTCTTTCCGAAACGTCACCAGTCCCGTGTTGTTTTTACAGAATGTGGTCTATTGTCATAGTCCTCATGGGGTCTTCGGGAATTCCCTATCTGTCTAAAAATAGTATTGATAGCGTCTCACATGATCATTGTAATATGTCGAAAGTGAGTTGTGTCATAATGATTAGAATAGGATCAAGTGATTTGAGAATCTATATTCTTTATTTGTTATTTTAGTTGAAGGATAGTGGAAAAGGCACTGATGTGTTTTTTTCCATCCAGTCCCGGTGTGCATGCAGTTTTGTCATCTGTTCTCACCAGCACACAATGGCCTACTCTTCCAAAAAGCAGAACAGGCTTAAGATTTTATTTATTCTTTTCTTTAAAAAATAATAGAATAAGCACTCATATGCTTTTTCACATCTAGTCCCTGTGTGTATGCAGTTTTGTCAATTTTGTCATCTGTTCCCACTGGCACACAATGGCCTACACTTCCGAAAAGCGGAGCAGGTTTTAACATGTGCGTAAGATGTTCTGCATGTGTTCGCATACGGACTTTGGTTTATAGTCTCATCTGAAGGACTTTTGGTGGCAGTGGAGTGGGCACTGATGTTAACTCCAGAGGGAAAAAAATCCCCTTGAACGAGATTCGAACCCGGGTCAGCAGATCCCGAATACATCACTCTAGCCACCAGGCTTTCCCGTCCATGCCGTAAGTTGAAAACATACATTCATGTGATGAAGGAAGATAGAGGTAAAGTAATTTTGAGAAAACAGGGAAGAAGAAATGTTTTCTCAAAAGTGATACAGCCATGTGATGGATAGATTTAAAGTAATTTTCAGAAATGATGGGAAGAAATTAAAGCTGTACAGTAACAAGCTGTACAGTAACAAGCTGTACAGTAACAAGCACGCACACACACTGCAGTGCTCGCATCCCAACTGAAAGACTAGCACCCAGACCACCACTCATGATCTAGTAAACGGGGGAAAGTTTCAGGCACAAATGGGGATCAAACCACTAGACACATTTTGAACCAGAACTTTTCGCTTTCTAGGCAGGTGCGTTACCTCTAGACCACCGAACTATGTAGTAATGTTACTACTGTAACTACTTACATACATACATGATCACACACACACACATGCACATACACACACATATGCACGCATACATGCATGCACACAAATACAAATGCGCACACAACGCGTACATACACACAGCACATAACAACACCACACACACTCATCCCACATCCATGACAACGATCAAATCCAGCAGATCTAAGGACCACATACTTTATGAATAATATAAACGACCTAATCACATCCATGTTCAACAGACTAAAAGGGAAATACAAACAATCAAAACATAACACAAAAATATGTGGTGATAAAACTCCAAGAAAGCAAGTTAAGACACCAATCATTGTGCAGCCGAATATTATACTTTTCATAGTTATTGGAAACAAACCATAGTATTGGAAACAAAACCATAAGTTATGAAAGAAATCCCATAAGTTGCATGAAAAAATCCCATAAATTATTCAAAAACAAAACCCATAAGTAATTGAAACACAAACACCACCCTAAGTTATTGAAACAACAAACCATGAAGTTATTGGAACAAACCATACATTATTGAGAACAAAACCATAATATTAAAACAAACCTTAAGTTATCTGGAAACAAACCTAAATTATTGGAAACAAAAACCATAATTATGAAAACAAAACCCTTAAGTTATTGGAAACAAAACCCTTAATATTGAAACAAAAACCATAAGTATATTAAAACAAACCGAAGTATTGAACAAAACCCATAAGTTTTGCAAAACCATAGTTATTGAAACAAAACCCTTAAGTTATTGAAAAAAACCCTAAATTATTGGAAACAAACAAAACCATAAGTTATTGAAACAAAACCCATAAGTTATTGAAAACAAAACCCTTAAGTTATTGGAAACAAAACCCTTAAATTATTGGAAACAAAAACCATAAGTTATTGAAAACAAAACCCATAAATTAATGAAAACAAAACCCATAAATTATTGAAAACAAAACCCATAAGTAATTGAAAACAAAACCCCCATAAGTTATTGAAAACAAAACCCATAAGTTATTGAGAACAAAACCCATAAGTTATTGAAAACAAAACCCCATAAGTTATTGAAAACAAAACCCATAAGTTATTGAGAACAAAACCCATAAGTTATTGAAAACAAAACCCTTAAGTTATTGGAAACAAAACCCTTAAATTATTGGAAACAAAAACCATAAGTTATTGAAAACAAAACCCTTAAGTTATTGGAAACAAAACCCTTAAATTATTGGAAACAAAAACCATAAGTTATTGAAAACAAAACCCGTAAGTTATTGAAAACAAAACCCCATAAGTTATTGAAAACAAAACCCCATAAGTTATTGAAAACAAAACCCTTAAGTTATTGGAAACAAAACCCTTAAATTATTGGAAACAAAAACCATAAGTTATTGAAAACAAAACCCATAAGTTATTGAAAACAAAACCCTTAAGTTATTGAAAAGAAAACCCGTAAATTATTGAAAACAAAACCCATAAATTAATGAAAACAAAACCCATAATTATTGAAAACAAAACCATAAGTATTGAAAACAAAACCCCATAAGTTATTGAAAACAAAACCCATAAGTTATTGAAAACAAAACCATAAGTTATTGAAAAAACCTTAAGTATATTGAAACAAAACCCTTAAATTATGGAAACAAAACCATAAGTTATTGAAAACAAAACCCTAAGTTTGAAAACAAAACCCATAAGTTATGAAGAAACACAAAACCCATAATTTATGGAAACAAAACCCATAAATTACTGAAAACAAAATCATAAGTAGTGGAAAAAACCATAAGATGGAAACAAAACCCATATTAGGACAGAGAATACATAAATGTGAAGTGGTAATAGATAAACAAAAAACATGAAGGATATAACGAAAAAGAGAAGACAGAAATGTGATAAAGAGAAGAGAGGGAGAGGGGAAGAGAGAGGATCAACGAAAGAATAAAGAGAGAGAGAGGAGAAGAGAAGAGAGAGAGAGAGGAGGGAGAGAGAGAGAGGAGAGAGGGAAAGAGAGAGAGAGGAGAGAGAAGGAAGGAAGAGAGAAGAGAGAGAGGGAAGGAGGGAAGGAGAGAGGGAGAGAGAGAGAGAGGAGGAGAGAGGAGAGAGAGAGAGAGAGAGAGGAGGAGAGGTGGAGAGAGAGAGGAGAGAGAGAGGGAAGAGAGAGGAGGAGAGAGAGAGGGAGAGGAGAGAGAGGAGAGGGGAGAAGAGAGAGAGAGGAGAGGAGAGAGAGAGAGTGAGGCAAGAGAGAGTGAGAGAAGAGATGAGTGAGAGAGAGCGAGAGAGAGAGAGAGAGAGACACACACACACAGAGAAAGAGAGAGAAGAAGATGAAGAAGACGAAAGCTAAGATAGAAGGAAGGGTGAACGAGTTTTATGCTAAATAAAAAATAAATGTTCAAAATTCAATTTTTTTCCCCGTCGACTAGATCTCACCCAAGGTTCACCCACAACAAGACTTCACGTGTGTGTGTGTGTGTGTGGTGACCGACTTTTACCAACCACGAAGGTAGCTGCATTCAGTCTCCGGAGACAGTGTCTAAAGACAACACCTGCATGTATGCATTAACAAAAATTTTGCCATCCATCCTTACCGGCACGAAATAACCCTACTCTGCAGAAAAGGCGAAAGGATTTCTATCTAACGTGTGTGTGTGTGCAAGATGCTTCTGTGTGTGTGTGTGTTTCGGGCACTGGGCCTTGGTATAAAATCTTATCCGAAGGATTATAATTTTGTCTAATTCTAGCTAAGTTGAGGAGGTTGGTTGGATGAAAAGTAGTGACAGTTGTACGACTGTTTGAGCTGACTATCACCGTGCGACGAAATCGCGTTCGATGAAATAATCTGACTGCAGTTAATCCGTATTTATTTTAAAAAATTATTTTTTATGTATTTTTTTATATCGAGGATAATGGAACAAGCACTCCTGTGCTTTTTTACATCCAGTCCCCGTGTGTATGCGTTCTTTTACATTTTGTCATCCGTTCCCACCGGCACACAATGGCCTACTCTTACGAAAAGCGGAACAGGATTTAACGTGTGCGCAAGATGTTCTGCGTGCGTTTGCACACGGGGCCTCGGTTTATAGTCTCATCCGAAGGACTTTGACATTCTGTACTGTGGTTATGCAATGACAGTGATGCATCTTCTCCAATACTGTGTTCTCCCCTCCACTGACAACGACATTACCGCAATAACAAGAAAATAATGAATGCTTAGGCATTTTCGTTTTTTAAAAAAAATCTTGATTTATTTATCTTATTCTGAAGATTGATTGATAATCTTTATTCTCAAGGGAAGATTGATTGATAATCTTTATTCTCAAGGGTTACAGGTAAGTATCGATACCCTTTGTTTTCAACCGGCCCTTGCTCTGAGAAGGGAACTACCCTTAATAATCAGAGGGATCGTGGAATAAGCACTCGTCAACATTCAAATATAGTTTGTGAAGAGACATAAAGTTGAAGACCGCCACTCATGTGCTTTCAAAAAAATATATTTTACATCCAATCCCCATGTGTATATATATATATATATGGTTTTCTAAATTTTGTCATCCCTTCCCAACGGCACAACCATGGCCTACTCTTCCGAAAAGCCCGTAAGGCATTGTGTTATTGTTTCTACAGTACATGCACACTAGTGGTGTGGTTACACGTCATACCCGAAGTCAGAATGTGGCTACCTAAATGGTGGGCAACAACGGCTGCGTACGCAAAAAGATGACACAGTCAATGCACCTTGGAGATGTGGCTGAGGAACGAGAAAAGAAGAGAGAAAAGAAAAAGAAAAGAGAAAAAAGAAAACAAAGCAACAGAGGGTGGTGGAAGTGGGTGGGGGTGGGGGGGGGGGGGGTGGGGGTGGGGGGCAGGGTGGGGGCAGGGTGGGGGGGGGTGCAGGCAGGGTGGGGTGGGGTGGGGTGTGGTGGGGGCTGTTTGGGAATCAACAACAAATACAAATTCATTAATCCAACATCTTCATCGCCATACATACATTCAAAACAACCATATTGCTTTATCAAAACTCAATATAGTTTTTTATTTTTTATAAAAAAAAAAGCAAAAACGTATCTCAGCTGTATAAAAATCATAAAAACAAAACGTATTGCACTATCATGATTCATGTATAAACTTAATATTTCACTGACAAGTCAACAGAGTAAAACTTCTTAACAAATATAAAAAAAACACCAAGTCAACCAAATATATTGCACCAAAAATGTCAACAATGTAAAAAGAAGAGATCCAGTTGATCTATCAAAAAATTAAAAACAAAAAACACCCCAAAACCCCCTCCCGAAACTGAGAAGTATATTCTGAACGATGATAGAGACAGGTAAAAATTGTACATCCTTTTTCTTTCTTTAAAATAAACCAATAAAAGTAAGTTTCCATTAAAAAAAATTCACCGATAATGAAAAATGTACATCAATCACGCACACACACACAACCCAAAAACGCTTGATAAACACACACATCACCCAGTCCATCAACTCACTTTTAAACAAGCGAGTCAAAACCTGACCTGAAACTTGCAGTACACATTTTGAAAACCTTTCACGTCAACAGTAATCAGAGTAACAAGGATCACTTTCTATGACACAAAAGAAAAATTGTACATTAATTTACACCCAACAGCGTAAAAAGGAAAATTTGGTTTGTAAACATCCAAAATGTGATCATGTGATATACACATATATAAAAAGTGAGGGGGAAAATGAGATCAAATTCACCATTACATTAAATCACATGAAAACCAATAATAAAACAAATAAAAAATCTTACTATGCCTTAATCATACAAAAAAGGTAAAGGTGTCCCATAACCTATAAGGTCGTAGGGGAGCAAGGCATCAGAGACCTCACTTCTCTAGGGGCCAGCATATCGAAGGCGGCACCCATCTCCTCTCCCTCGCTGCTTTACCTTCCCTGGCCTTAAAGAGGCAGGTATACATTAACAGCTGGGTGAACTAGGGAACTGTACTGAAGCCAAGGCACGCAAACAGTCACTCATTCAAGTGGTAACCATGCTCGATGCTGTTTAACCTTAGCTGGGGGAAAGCGAGCGCTCTGACCACTGAGCTATCCCGTCCCCATCACCTTAATCATCCAATACAAAAAAGTATATTCCAACAATCTATAAAAACCCAGACAATAAACTCATGCTGCTATTCAACTTTTGAAACATTCCGTTTCCTTCTTCTTTTGCTGTGAGTCGTTAGACCACTCGCACTGAAGACCTGTTCACCAGCTTCCTGCGTTTACATCAGCTTTGTGCGAAAGCCTGGGTCTCATTTCCAACGACTCTTCTGAAGCCACAATGCGGATACCTTCACGGCAGGCAAAAAATTGGGTCACACACACAAAAATCTCACCTTTGGTGAACCTCTGAGCTCTAGCTGAGGAGCAATCCCTCCCCACCCCCCCTCCCCCAATCCACCCCCAAACAAAAAAAATCCCATGGGTACCATGCCCTTTTGTAGGCTGTCACTGCTGGCTGTTTCAAGTACTGCGTGTTAGGTTCTGGTCGCTGCCAATCTTACAGCTGGATACATCATCAGTATCCAGTAAACCATTTTATTTATGGAAGATGAGTGATTTCTGGGACTAGTTGTTTAATGGCGGATCATTCTTCCAAATGACATTCTAAAATAATTTGGGCTTCAGTTAAGGTATGCATCTTCTTCGTCTCCCTCCTTGTACTGTTCCCTGTAGGACAGTCTTGGCCAGTCCAGATGTTCGTGTGATGTGCCCATGCCGCTTCAGTTTGCGTTTTTTTCCCCACTGAAGTCAGGAGCTCTTCATATGGTCCTATGGCGTTTTTAATTCTGGTTTTCACTTCCTCATTAGTGATGTATGAGATATTGAAAAGTTTGCGAAAGCATCTCATCTCCATTGCCTGTATCCTTTCTTTCAATGTCTGCTGTTATGGTCCACGTTTCACATGCGTAAAAAAAAAAAGAAAACAGAGAAAAATGATGGGAAGACAACATCAGAGAGTGAACTGGCCTTGAGAGGAACGATTTGCTAAGGAAAGCAGAGGACCGCAGGGAGTGGAGGAAGCTGGCTGCAAAATCTTCAGTGGTCTACAAGACTACGGGAGTGGTGAAAGGTGAAGGTGAAAGGTATGCATCAAAACTCACACCATAGATGAAAAACTTTTCTTCTTTCTCAAGTGTGACCCTCCTCCATGAAATGAGTCACAATGCACCTGACCTAACTTTTTTGCCAAGAGCCATTTTAGGCAGGTGGGAGTCAGGTTGTCGATTTAGATTGATTATAAAACTATAACATTTACACTTCTGCCTTGTACTGGAGTATTACGGCAGAATTTTGTTTCTCATCTCATCTGCTCCCGTAACCCCCTCCAGGGTCGTAGGGGTACTGCAGTGACGAACGTTGCACCAGTTGGCTCCATTTGCGGCGGTTGTGGGCAAGTGCCTGGGTTGTGGAGAAGCTCTTCCCCGTCCATTCAGTGATGTTGTCTGCCCATTTCTTCTTCGGCCTGCCTCGCCTTCTCTTCCCCTGCACTGTTCCTTGCAGTATGGTCTTGGAGAGCCCATCTGAATTTTGTTGTTACTTTTGCTTTAAAATTTTTTTGGTAACAACCAACCCCTCGTCCTGATATCTATTTCGATACAATATTCGTCAATTTCTTATTTTGTCACTTCCCGGGAGTCTAGCATATCAATTTGTAATAACTGTTTAAAGAATTATCCAGATCTTCAATTAGTTTACCTTTATTTATTTAATTTATTTATGTATTTTTTATATCGAGGATAAGGAATAAGCACTCATGTGCTTTTTTACATCCAGTCCCCGTGTGTATGCGGTTTTGTAAATTTTGTCATCTATTCCCTCAATACAATGGCCTACTCTTTTGAAAAGCGGAACAGGATTTAACGTGTGCGCAAGATGTTCTGCATGCATTCGCACACGGGGCCTCGGTTTATAGTCTCATCTGAAGGACTTGTACTGGGTAGCCTTGTACGTGCAGATTAAAAACACGTCACCTACGAAAAACTGATCTCTGCTGCAATGCCACTCATTCTGCGGTGGAGGCTCACACATTTGTGTTTGTGTGTAAGCTTTTGTTTTTTTTAAATATCACTTCAGTAACTTATCCCTTTTGACTTAACACACCACATCATAACATAACAAAACAACATAAAAACAACACAACCGAAGACGTAAAAACAATTCCACAACAGAACGAAAAAATTCCCCAAGACGGAAACAGAAAACTAACTTCCCAAGACGTCATATTTGTCTTCGATTCTAGGATGGTTCCCTGAAACCAACCCTCCGCCCCCTTCCTCCCCCCTCCCCCCAAATAAAAAACACAATGCACCCCTAACAAATAAAAAAAACACCAAAACCTAAAAACAAACTTAACCCCACCCCCCTTCCCCTAAAAAAAAAAAATCCACCACTTAAGAGTGCAGAAACAGGGGACAACAACAACAACAACAAACAACAGACAGACAAACAAACAAAAACAACACAAAAGATTTTCGAACCCCACCACAGTCAGCTCAAGGTCAAGGTCAAAACAGAACAAGAACAAAAACAAAAACCGGACAACCGACAACAAACAAACACAAACGACAACAGCAACAGCGTCTCGTCATCTCGTCTCATCATCTCGTCTCGTCATCTCTACTTCTGAAAACTCCTCATGAGCTCGATGGGCAGGGGGAAGATGATGGTGGAGTTCTTCTCCGCGGAGATGGAGTTGAGCGTCTGCAGGTAGCGGAGTTGGAGAGCCGTGGGCGACTCGCTGATGATGTCCGAGGCTGCCTTCAGAGCCAGGGACGCCTTCTGCTCTCCCTCTGCCGCGATCACCTGCACACAGACACATCCTTTTCCTAAGAGTAGGCCTTGGATCGGTGGTCTAGAGGTAACGCACCTGTCTAGAATGCAAAAAGTCCGGGTCGGGTGTGTGCGTGGTTCGTATCCCGTTTGGGCCTGAAATTTTCCCCCCCCATCCATTAGACCATGAGTGGTGGTCTGGGCGCTAGTCTTTCGGATGAGACGATAAACCGAGGTCCCGTGTGTTACACAAAATTTTCAGCGCACGTAAAAGAACCCACGGCAACAAGAGAGTTGTCCCTGGCAAAATTCTTAGAAAAAAGCCACTCTGATAGGGAAACAAATACAGTTGCAGACCAAAAAAAAAAAAAAAAAAAAAAAAAAAAGAAGAACAAAGGGTGGCGCTGCTCTTGTGGCGACGCGCTCTCCCCGGGGAGAGCAGCCCGAATTTCACGCAGAGAAATCTCGTGACATAAAGTGGTATAAAAAAAAATATTAAAAAATTGTGTGCCGGTTGGGAACGGATGACAGAATTTTACAAAACCGCATACATACGGGGACTGGATGTAAAAAAAAGCACGCAAGTGCTTATTCCATTATCCTCGATATCAAAGAATTAAATAAAGAAAGAAATAAAATAGAAATCCTGAGATCGATTCTCGTTCCAGAGGATTTTTCCTCTGAAGTTAACATCAGTGTCGACTCCACTCACACACCCCCACCCCCACCCCAACAGATGAGACAATAAAACCAAGGTCCTGTGTGCGAATGCACGTGGAACATCTTGCGCACACATTAAAACAAAACCAGCTCCGCTTTTCGGAAGAGTAGGCCATTTGTGTGCCGGTTGGGAACAGATGACAGAATTTTACAAAACTGCATACATACGGGGACTGGATGTAAAAAAAAGCACGCAAGTGCTTATTCCATTATCCTCGATATCAAAGAATTAAATAAAGAAAGAAATAAAATAGAAATCCTGAGTTCGATTCTCGTTCCAGAGGATTTTCCTCTGAAGTTAACATCAGTGTCGACTCCACTCACACACCCCCACCCCCCACCCCAACAGATGAGACAATAAACCAAGGTCCTGTGTGCGAATGCACGTGGAACATCTTGCGCACACATTAAAACAAAACCAGCTCCGCTTTTCGGAAGAGTAGGCCATTTGTGTGCCGGTTGGGAACAGATGACAGAATTTTACAAAACTGCATACATACGGGGACTGGATGTAAAAAAAAGCACGCAAGTGCTTATTCCATTATCCTCGATATCAAAGAATTAAATAAAGAAAGAAATAAAATAGAAATCCTGAGTTCGATTCTCGTTCCAGAGGATTTTTCCTCTGAAGTTAACATCAGTGTCGACTCCACTCACACACCCCCACCCCCCACCCCAACAGATGAGACAATAAACCAAGGTCCTGTGTGCGAATGCACGTGGAACATCTTGCGCACACATTAAAACAAAACCAGCTCCGCTTTTCGGAAGAGTAGGCCATTTGTGTGCCGGTTGGGAACAGATGACAGAATTTTACAAAACTGCATACATACGGGGACTGGATGTAAAAAAAGCGCATAAAGTGCTTATTCCATTATCCTCAATATAAAAGAAAGAAAGAAAGAAATAAATAAATAAAATAGAAATCCTGAGTTCGATTCTCGTTCAAGAGGATTTCTCCTCTAGAGTTAACATCGGTGCCGACTCCACTTCCCCCCCCACAACCAATGGATGAGACTAAACCAAGGTCCTGTGTGCGAATGCATGCGGAACATCTTGCACACATGTTAAAACCTGTTTCGCTTTATGGAAGAGTAGGCCATTTGTGTGCCGGTGGGGAACGGATGACAATTTACAAAAAACACATACACACGGGGACTGGATGTAAAAAAAGCGCATAAAGTGCTTATTCCATTATCCTCAATATAAAAGAAAGAAAGAAAGAAATAAAATAGAAATCCTGAGTTTGATTCTCATTCAAGAGGATTTTTCCTCTAGAGTTAACATCAGTGCCGACTCCACTCCTCCCCCCTCCCCCCCCCAATGGATGAGACTATAAACTGAGGTCCCGTGCGTGAACGCATGCAGAACATCTTGCGCACATGTTAAAACCAGTTCCGCTTTTCGGAAGAGTAGGTCATTTGTGTGCCGGTTGGGAACAGATGACAGAATTTTACAAAACTGCATACATACAGGGACTGGATGTAAAAAAAGCACATAAAGTGCTTATTCCATTATCCTCAATATAAAATAAATAAATAAATAAATAAAATAGAAATCCTGAGTTCGATTCTCGTTCAAGAGGATTTTCCCTCTGGAGTTAACATCAGTGCTGGCTCCACTCCCCCCTCCCAACCAACGGATGAGACTATAAACCAAGGTCCTGTGTGCGAACGCACGCGGAACATCTTGTGCACATGTTAAAACCAGTTCCGCTTTTTGGAAGAGTAGGCCATTTGTGTGCTGGTTGGGAACAGATGACAGAATTTTACAAAAACCGCATACATACAGGGACTAGATGTAAAAAAAGCACGTGAGTGCTTATTCCATTGTCCTTGATATAAAAGAATTAAAGAAATAAAGAAATAAATAAAATAGAAATCCTGAGTTCGATTCTCATTCCAGAGGATTTTTCCTCTAGAGTTAACATCGGTGCTGACTCCACTCTCCCTTCCCAATGGATGAGACTATAAACCAAGGTCCTGTGCAACATCTTGCGCACATGTTAAAACCCGTTCTGCTTTTCGGAAGAGTAGGCCATTTGTGTGCCAGTTGGGAACGGATGACAGAATTTTACAAAACTGCATACATACGGGGACTGGATGTAAAAAAAAGCACGCAAGTGCTTATTCCATTATCCTCGATATAAAATAAATAAATAAAATAGAAATCCCGAGTTTGATTCTCATTCAAGAGGATTTTTCCTCTGGAGTTAACATCAGTGCCGACTCCACTCCTCCCCTCTCCCCCCCCCCCCCCCTTCCCCCCCAATGGATGAGACTATAAACTGAGGTCCTGTGCGTGAACGCACACAGAACATCTTGCGCACATGTTAAAACCAGTTCCGCTTTTTGGAAGAGTAGGTCATTTGTGTGCCGGTTGGGAACAGATGACAAAACTGCATACAGGGACTGGATGAAAAAAAAAGCATGTGAGTGTTTATTCCATTATCCTCGAAATGAAATAAAAAAATAAAATAAATATCTTATATATATATATGTGATATATATCGTTTGACT
>CM054161.1:6367231-6402231 GCA_028751875.1 Rapana venosa
ATGTTTTACCCTCAATAAATATCATTTTGACTTGACTTGAAGTTGTGTAAACTTAAATCTTTTACCCCTCAATAAAAAGCATTTTGGCTTGACTTGAAGTTAGGTAAACTTAAATCTTTTACCCTCAATAAATATCATTTTGACTTGAAGTTGTGTAAACTTGAATGTTTTACCCCTCAATAAATATCATTTTGACTTGAAGTTGTATAAGTAAACTTAAATCTTTTACCCCTCAATAAATAGCATTTTGACTTGAAGTTGCGTAAACTTGAATCTTTTACCCCTCAATAAATATCATTTTGACTTGAAGTTGTATAAACTTGAATGTTTTACCCTCAATAAATAGCATTTTGACTTGACTTGAAGTTGAGTAAACTTGAATCTTTTAACCTCAATAAATATAATTTTCACTTGAAGTTGTGTAAACTTGAATCTTTTACCCCTCAATAAATATAATTTTGACTTGAAGTTGTGTAAACTTGAATCTTTTACCCCTCAATAAATATCATTTTGACTTGAAGTTGTGTAAACTTGAATTTTTTACCCCTCAATAAATAGCATTTTGACTTGAAGTTGAGTAAACTTAAATCTTTTACCCTCAATGAATATCATTTTGACTTGAAGTTGTGTAAACTTGAATCTTTTACCCCTCAGTAAATATCATTTTGAATTGAAGTTGTGTAAACTTGAATCTTTTACCCCTCAATGAATATCATTTTGACTTGACTTGAAGTTGTGTAAACTTGAATCTTTTACCCTAAATGAATATAATTCTGACTTGACTTGACTTGATTTGATGTGGGTGAGTGAGGTGCGTAGGTGGTAGAGAGGAGACAAATCACTAAAAACCAGGAGATAAGGTTGTTATTTTTGTTTGCTTGTTTTTGTTTTTTTTTAAAGTGGGATGGGGGAAGACAACGTATAAAACAAGACTTAAAAACTGATTTTTGTTGTTGCTGTTTTTCCTCAGCTTGAGCTTCAAGTTTCATCCATGCTGAGATTTTGCGTATGTGGTTGTTTTCACTCACTATTAAGGTAGCCACATTCCAACCTCAGGGATGATGTCTATAACACAACACCAGCCAGTGTGGATGCGGTTTTGTAAATTTTGTTATCTGTTCCCACCGGCACACAAAATGGCCTTCTCTTCCGATAAAGCGGAACAAGGTTTTAATGTGTGCGCAAAGTGTTCTACGTGCGTTTGCACACGGGGACCTCGGTTTATAGTCTCATCTGAAAGACTTTCTGGGGAGTGAAAGCTTATTCCATTATCCTGGATATAAAAGAATAAATAAATAAATAAATAAAAATAAACCCAGGCCATTAATTTTTTTAAATTAAATTTTAATTTTTTTTTTTTTCGAGGATAATGGAATAAGCGCTTATGTGCTTTTTAAAACATCCAGTCCCCGTGTGTATGCGGTTTTGTAAATTTTGTCATCCGTTCCCACCGGCACACTGCGGCCTACTCTTACGAAAAGCGGAACAGGATTTAATGTGTGTGCAAGATGTTCTGCGTGCGTTCGCACACGGGACCTCGGTTTATAGTCTCATCTGAAAGATTTTGGGGAGAGTGGAGTCTGCACTGATGTTAACTCCAGGGGAAAATATCCCCCTTGAACGGGAATCAAACCCGGGTCGTCAGATTGTGAGCGCAATGTTCTGACCACTAGGCTACCTTCCTCCTCCCCCCGGAACCTGAATTAAAACTGTAAAATCCTGAAGCGAGGTGCAAAGAATACACGACAGAAAAAAATAAAGAAAATTAGCGTGTGATGCAGTTACACAGCTCTTTCCCTTCAGCTAATGAATCAGCAAACTAATCTGTCCTTCATTATTTTTCTCTCTCTCAATCTCTCTTTCTTTCTTTCTGTCTATCCTCTCTCTCTTTGTCTGACTGTCTCTCTCTCACTTTCTCTGTCTGTTTGTCTGTCTCTTTCTCTCTCTTTCTGTCTGTGTCTCAAAATCTCTCTCCTGTCTGTCTGTCTTTCTGTCTGTCTCTCTTTCTCTCTCTTGTCGTCCTCTCTGTCTCTCTCCCACTTTCTGTCTGTCTGTATGTCTCTTTCTCTCTCTCTCTCTGTGTCTCTGTGTGTCTCTTTCTCTCTGTCTGTCTTCTTTTTCTCTGTCTGTCTCTCTTTCTCTTCTCTCAATCTCTCTCTCTGTCTGTCTCTCTCTTTCTCTCTCTTTCTCTCTGTCCCTTTCTCTCTATATCTCTCTTTCTCTCCCTCTGTCTCTCTTTCTGTCTATTCTCTTTCTCTCTGTCTGTCTCTCTCTTTCTCTCTGACTATCCCTCTCCGTCTGTCTCTCTTTCTCTCAATCTCTCTCTTTCTCTCCCTCTGTCTCTCTTTCTCTCTCTTCTCTTTCTCTCTCAATCTCTCTATCTGTTTCTCTGTCTGTCTCTCTGAGCGGCCCTTTTCTGATGGCAATCATAGGGGCTGTGCATGAATTTCTGATGCCTTCATCATCTCTTTTTTACAACATGACACCACACCCCCAGGCTTAACGGGTTTATTGTCTGACGAAGAACCCTTTTCATTTTACCACTCCCTGTCCCGCTTTCCTCTCAGTTTAATGAAGTATTTCTGAGGATGATGGTGACGATGATTGTGTTTGTGTGTGCGCGTGTGCATGTCTGTGTGGGTGGGTAGGTGGGGGTAAGAGAGAGAGACAGAGACAGAGAGAGACAGAGAACTCGAACTCGAATGATTTATTCACAAAAAGGCCATTGGCCCATACATGAAGGGGGTTGCCGAACTGCTTAGTATTTTGGTGGGGGTAAAAGCAATAGTAACGACAACATGTTACTGTATAACAAAAAGTCAGCTACAAAAATATGACTTAAGGAGAGAGACAGAGAGAGAGAGAGAGAATTGAATTGTATTGCTGTTAAGCTATACAGGCCATACAGCAAGCGCCGGTATTACATGGGCTTTGACGCGATGTCTATCATTGACATGGATACCACAGCAATGGCAAAGCCTTCTTTATTTTACTTAAGTTAAACAACCATATTTCACAGAGCCAACTATCACTGAAAACTGTGTTCCACAACAGTGATCCCAGAGAGAGAGAGAGAGAGAGAGAGAGAGAGAAGAGAGAGAGAGAGAGAGAGAGAGAGAGAGAGAGAGAGAGAGAAGAGAATTTATTATTTTTAAAAATTTTATTCTTATATATCGAGGATAGTGGAATAAGCACTTATTTGCTCTTTTACATCCAGTCCCCGTGTGTTTGCAGTTTTGTTAACTCTGTCATCTGTTCCCACCGGCACACAATGGCCTACTCTTATGAAAAGCAGAACAGGATTTAACGTGTGCGCAAGATGTTCTGTGTGCATTCGCACATGGGGCCTCGGTTTATAGTCTCATCTGAAGGAGAGAGAGAGAAAGAGAGAGAGAGAGAAAGAGAGTGACAGAAAGACACAGAGACAGAGAGAGAGTGTGTGTGTGTTTGTATGAATGTGATTGTGCATGTGTGTGGGGGTGGGTGGGTAGGTGGGGCATGAGAGAGAGAGCGTGTGTGTTAAGGGGAGTGAGAGAGAGAGAGGGTGTGTGTGTGTATGTGTGTGTGTGAGATACAGGGCGAGAGAGAGAAAGAGAGGCAGAGACAGAGAGACAGAGACAGACAGACAGAAAAAAATCCCACGACAACCTCCTCAGTGAAGTCTGGAACCTGTGCCCTCAGCTACCTTCAGGCCACGAGTCTGACCACATTACCCACTCGGCCACCCCACCCATCATACCCCCCATGCAGACAGAAGAAAAGAACAACAACAACAACAAAAGGGTGGCGCTACCCTACCCTACTCTTGCGGTGACACACTCTCCTCGGGGAGAGCAGCCCACAAATTTCACGCAGAGAGAAATCTGCTGTGACTTAAAGTGGTATACAATACAAGCAAACCCTGGTGGTTAGAGTGATGGTGTGTGTTGCCTTTGTAATCTGCTGGCCCGGGTTCGAATCTCGTTCAAGAGTATTTTTTCCTCTTGAGTCAACATCAGTGTTGACTCCACGAGTAAGGTAGTTATAGTATCACACCCAAAAAAATGGTGGCGCTGCTCTTGTGGCGATGCACTCTCCCTGGGGAGAGCAGCCCGAATTTCATGTGGAGAAATCTTGTGACTTAAAGTGGTATACAAATTTTTAAAAACTTCCCCCCAAAATGTCTTGGATGAGACTATAAACCGAGGTTCTGTGTGTGAATGCATGCAGAACATCTTGCGTACATGTTAAAACCTGTTCCGCTTTTTGAAAGAGTAGTGGGCCGGTGCAAATGGATGACAATACTTACAAACCTGCATACAAACGGGGACTGTGTGTAAAAAAAGCACACGAGTGCTTAATTCTATTATCTTCAAAATAAAAGAATAAATAAATTAAATTAAAAAATCCAAAAGGCGACACAGTACAAGTTAACACAAGACAGTGCCCAACTTTGCCTGTGGCCATCACAGGGCATCCACACTCTGCCTACCTTAGCTCTGGCCTCTCTGGCCGCCTCTGCCTCCGCTGCCATAGCTCTCTGCAGCTGAATGGGCAGTCTGACGTCCTTACTGCACACCACACCACACACAGCGTTAAAACCCAATCAGTCAATCAATCATATATCTATGTCCTTACTGCACACACACAGCGTTAAAACCCAATCAGTCAATCAGTCATATATCTATATCCTTACTGCACACACACAGCGTTAAAACCCAATCAGTCAATCAATCATATATCTATATCCTTACTGCACACACACAGCGTTAAAACCCAATCAGTCCATCAGTCATATATCTCTGTCCTTCAGTCATATATCTATGTCCTTACTGCACACACAGCGTTAAAACCCAATCAGTCATATATCTATGTCCTTACTGCACACACACACACACAGCGTTAAAACCCAATCAGTCATGTATCTATGTCCTTACTGCACACACAGCGTTAAAACCCAATCAATCAATCAGTTATGTCTCTATGTCCTTACTGCACACACACAGCGTTAAAACCCAATCAGTCAACCAGTCATATCTATGTCCTTACTGCACACACACACAGCGTTAAATTGGATTATTTCTTACTAAATGTTTAGATATCAGAAGTAAGGATGTTCACCTTACATGAAAGTATATGATTAACTGTTGTTCCTATGGGCCATATGGCCTGCAAAAACTGAATTAAAATTATTGTTATTGTTATTGTTAAAACCCAATCAGTCATGTATCTATGTCCTTACTGCACACCCACACACAGCGTTAAAACCCAATCAGTCAATCACGTATCTATGTCCTTACTGCACACACACAGCGTTAAAACCCAATCAGTCATGTATCTATGTCCTTACTGCACACCCACACAGCGTTAAAACCCAATCAGTCAATCACGTATCTATGTCCTTACTGCACACACACACACAGCGTTAAAACCCAATCAGTCAATCATGTATCTATGTCCTTACTGCACACACAACGTTAAAACCCAATCAGTCAATCAGTCATGTATCTATGTCCTTACTGCACACACACATACACACAGCGTTAAAACCCAATCAATCAATCAGTTATATATCTATGTCCTTACTGTACACACACAGCGTTAAAACCCAATCAGTCATATATCTATGTCCTTACTGCACACACAGTGTTAAAACCCAATCAGTCAACCAGTTATGTCTCTATATCCTTACTGCACACACACACACAGCGTTAAAATCCAATCCGTCAACCAGTTATGTCTCTATATCCTTACTGCACACATACATAGCGTTAAAACACAATCAATCAATCATGTCTCGTATCTATGTCCCTACTGCATACAGTGTTAAAATGCAATGTCATACATCTATAACCTTCTATAATATCTTTAGATATAACCTACACACACACACACCAAACACATCTAAGGCAAGAATGTTTGAAGAGGGAAAATATACATCCCACATTTACCCATCCTGATAAAAAACCCCAACACACCCTACACATCACTTCAGAAAAAAAACAGTAGTGTACTTCACACTCACATTTCCACCCGCTCCACTTTAATCCCCCATCGGTCTGTGGCTTCATCCAGTGCCGTCTGCAATACAGAAATAAATATATATATACACCAGTTGGGGATTTGGGGGGGGGGGGGGGGGGGGGGGGGGGGGGGGGGGGGGGGGGGGGGGGGGGGGGGGGGGGGGGGGGGGGAGGGGTGGCCCCAAGTGGTTTTAAAATAAAAATTTAAAATTTTTTTTTTTTTTTATATCGAGGATAATGGAATAAGCGCTTATGTGCTTTTTTTTTACATCCAGTCCCCGTGTGTTTGCATTTTTGTCAATTCTGTCACCCGTTCCCACCGGCACATAAATGGCCTACTCTCACGAAAAGTGGAACAGGATTTAACGTGTGCGCAAGATGTTCAACGTGCGTTCGTACACAGGGCCTCGGTTTACAGTCTCATCCGAAGGACTTTTGGGGAGAGTGGAGTCTGCACTGATGTTAACTCCAGAGGAAAATATCCCCCTTGAGCAGGAATCGAACCCGGGTCGTCAGATTGCGAGCGCAATGTTCCAACCGCCAGGCTATCCTGTCCCCCCTTGGTCAGAGCATTGCGCTTGTGATCTGATTCTCTGGGATCGGGGCCACCATGGAGGTGCCCATTCTAGGGACAATTTTTCCCCTTGGAGTTAACATCAGTGCCGACTCCACTCCCCTGAAAAGTCCTTCGGATGAGACTGTAACTAGTAATAAACCGAGACCCTGCGTGAGAACACACGCAGAACATCTTGCGCACACGTTAAAAACCTGTTCTGCCTTTTTGGGGAAGAGTAGGTCATTTCATGCTGGTAGGTAGGAACAGACGACATTCAAAAAAAAAAAAAAATGCGCATGCATATTTTTTCAGTCCCGTGACCTTGGCGGTCGTGGAGGAGACACGAAAGACGATGCCGTGGTACGCCTCCTCCATCCATCTCGGTCCTCGGCTCTGCGCAGTAGTGCCGAGTCATTCATCTATAGGTGTTTAGACACCATTCACGAAGCTGTAATGCAGTTACCTTCATGGTGGGTAAAAACAGTCACATACTCAAAATATCACCAATGGCGAACCTCAGAACTCTTGCTTAGGAACCAGTGTAAAAAAGCTCTCACTTTTTTTGTGTGTGCGGTAAAAACTATTATTAAGCCTTTTTCTTCTCGACACTGAACGTGAAACTGTTACTCTCCCCCCCCCCCCCTCCCCCCTCCACCCCCTCCCTCTCCCTTCCAGGAGTTGAAACTCGTGTTTGTGGAGGGAAGTGAATAGTTTGTTCTCTTAACAAAGTACGCCGACTGTGGACATCAAAAGAAATCATATTCTGCAGGGTTTGTTGTTGTTGTTGTTGTTGTTGTTGTGTGTGTGTGCTCATTTGTTTACTCAAAACTGATTTTGAGGAATCTTTTTTTGTGTTGCTGAAGAAAATGTAATTCTCTCTCTCTCTCTCTCTCTTTCAGGATGTAAAAAAGCACATGAGTGCTTATTCATTATCCTCGAAATAAAAGAATTTGTTGTTGTCATTTGTGTGTGTCTCTCTCTCTGTCTCTCTCCCTTCCCTTACCAGGAGGAGGAGGTGGAGGAGGAGGAGAAGAAGAAGACGAAGATGAAGAAGAAGAAGAAGAAGAAGAATTGCAAAGAAGAAGAAGGAAGATATATACATATATATATATATATATATATATATATATATATATATATATATATATATATACATGTTAAGATTCTAGTTAGATGTAATGAAGAGGAGAGGAGGAGGAGGAGGAGAAGAAGAAGAAGAATTGCAAAGAAGAAGAAGAAGAAGAATTGCAAAGAAAAAGAAGAACAACAACAAGAACAAGAATTGCGAAGAAGAAGAAGAATTGCAAAGAAGAAGAAGAAGAATTGCGAAGAATTGCAAAGAAGAAGGATGAGGAAGAGAAGAAGACGAAGATATAAATATAAATATATATATATATATATATATATTATATATATATATAATATATATATATAATATATATATGTGTGTGTGTGTGTGTGTGTGTTAAGATTCTAGATAGATGTAATGAAGAGCAGGAAGAGGAGGAGGAGGACTAGTCACCTGCATGGACTCGCTGATCTGGTCGCGGTCAGACAGGATCTCGCCCAGGTTTTGGTGCCCAGCACGTTCCTCAGCGTGGTCTGGGCCAGCAGCTGGGTGGAGTGGGCGGCGTTGGCTACGTTGGCCACCGAGATGGTGGGGTTGTAGATGCGGTAGTACACCACCGCATCCACCGACACCGTCACGCTGTCCCTCGTCAACACCTACAGCAGAGGCACACACACACACGCATGTATGCGTATGTGCCAGTCAAATTTTCGGAGCACTCGCTTTCTTTCCCCCAGCTAAGGTTAAGCAGCGTCGAGTGTGGTTACCAGTTGGATGGGTGACCGTTTGCGCCGCGCCTTGGCTTCAGTACAGTCCCCCCCCCCAGTTCACCCAGCTGTAAATGGGTACCTGCCCTCTTTAAGGTCAGGGAAGGTAAAGCAGCGAGGGAGAGGAGATGGGCGCCACCGCCCTCAATATGCTGGCCCCTAGAGAAGTGAGGTCTCTGACGCCTCGCTCCCCTACGACCTTATAGGTTATGGGACACCTTTACTTTTTTTTTTTTACATTGAATAAGAAATGCATTTGCTTTTCTTTTTTTTTTCATCGAGCCATCTATCTAGGAACAAAAAAACAACTTGGTCAATATTACCTAGCTACATTATTACCATAACCAATAATAATGAAACTAACTCCAAAAGAAAAATAGATACAGAGGAAAAAAAGGAAAGAGAACAGACACACTCACACACGACCAAAAACAAGCATGCATGTGCACACACGAGCACACACGCATGCATGAATGCATGCGCACCGCACACACACACATAAACAGAAACAAACCCACACACATGCTTATTCAATGTACCATTTGAAAATAAAAGTTTGATTTGACTTGACTTGACATGCACGCACACACACACACACACAAACACACACATGCACGTACACACACACACCACCTCTGATAGTACAGTTTTACTGCTGAAATGTGGATGGAATTGACGGGGGAAGGGGGGGGGGTTGTTTTTGTTTCTTGCCTACAGCTTTGAAGTTTACCTACAGTGTGACTGTGCATGTGACCATTTCTTTTTTTAAAGAAACGGATTAAATGACTAGGTGGAGGTGGGATAGCCTAGTGGTCAGAACATTGCACTCGCAATCTGATGACCCAGGTTCGATTCCTGTTCAAGGGGATATTTTCCCCTGGAGTTAACATCAGTGCAGACTCCACTCTTCCCAAAAAGTCCTTCGGATGAGACTATAAACCGAGGCCATGTGTGCGAACACACGCAGAACATCTCGAGCACACGTTAAATCCTGTTCCGCTTTTCGTAAGAGTAGGCCATTGTGTGCCGGTGGGAACAGATGACAGAATTGACAAAACCGCATACACACAGAGACTGGATGCAAAAAAGCACATAAGTGCTTATTCCATTATCCTAGAAATAAAAAGAATGAAATAAAATACAATAAATAAATAAAACGGCTCAGGATTGAGCCACCACGGAGGCACCTGTTTGAAGGGATTTTTACCCAAGAGTTAACATCAGTACTGACTCCACTTCCCTCAAAATCCTGTGGATGAGACTATAAACTGAGACCTCGTGAGCAAACACATGCACCAACGTTAAAATCCTGCTCTGTCTCGCCAAAGAGTAGGGCATTTCATGCTGGTGGGAACGGATGACAAAATTTCGAAAACACATGCACACTGGTCTCATGTTTAGATTAACCCCCGAAGCCAAAATGCGGCTACCTCTATGGTGTGTAAACGGTCACGAACACAAAATCTCACGATCAGCCAACCTCGGAGCTCAAGCCAAGGAACAACAACATAAAGAAAAACAGAAACAAACAAAAAAACAACCACTGTCGAAATAACAACATGAACAGTGACAAATATATCAAGTATTATTATATTCTGATCCACAAAACGGGGCAGTAATAATAAGAAAAAACCACCCAAAACCACTGTCGAAATAACAACATGAACATTGACAAATATATCAAGTATTATTATATTCTGACCCACAAAACGGGGCAGTAATAATAAGAAAAAACCACCCAAAACCACTGTCAAAATAACAACATGAACATTGACAAATATATCAAGTATTATTATATTCTGACCCACAAAACGGGGCAGTAATAATAAGAAAAAACCACCCAAAACCACTGTCGAAATAACAACATGAACATTGACAAATATATCAAGTAATATCTTTTGACCCACAAAACGGGGCATAGCAGTAATAACATGATGTTCTACTACAGACTCTCTGACTACAGCGGTCACTGAGAGTTGCTAAGGTGTATCGCTGGTCTAGAGGTAACGCGCCTGTCTAGAAAAGCGAAAAGTCCGGGTCAGAAGTGTGCGTGGTTCGTACCCCGTTTGGGCCCGAAACTTTTCCCCCCTCCATTAGACCACGAGTGGTGGTCTGGGCGCTAGTCTTTTGGATGAGACGATAAACCGAGGTCCCCTGCGTTATTCAAAATTATTCAGCGCACGTAAAAGAACCCACGGCAACAAGAGAGTTGTCCCTGGCAAAATTCTTAGTAAAAAGCCACTCCGATAGGGAACCAAATACAGACCCCCCCTTCAAAATAAAGAAAAAAAGGGTGGCGCTGCTCTTGTGGAGAGCAGCCCGAATTTCACGCAGAGAAATCTTGTGACTTAAAGTGGAATAAATAAATAAATAAATGAATAAGTAAGGAAGCAATGCACTGACCTCCTGAGGTGGGATGTCAAAGGTGACAGTTCGCAGGTCAATCTTGGTGTAGTCCTCAATACAGGGCAAGACGAAGAAGATTCCTGCGACAGACAGCACACACCCACACAGTGTCACCACAGGGAAAAACTGTGTTCGTATATTGGTGTGTGTGTGTATGGGTACATGTGCGTGTGCGCGCGCGCGCGTGTGCATGCGTAAATAATAAGTTTAATTGTCTTTTCCAATCAATGGTTTTTACAACATCGTATTCCTACATTGGTGTATGTGGGTATGTGTGTGTGTATGTGTACGCCATGCGCGTGCGTGTGGGTTTGTGTGTGTGATAATTTTTTTCTTAAGCTATCTTGGAATGTTCATACCAATTTTAAATATATTTTTCTTGTGTCTTTTGAGATAATTATACGTATCAATGTACCTGTCAGTATTGTAATTGCCCTTCATGGGATGATTAAAGTGTTTTTGACTTGACTTGAAATGAAGCAGTGTGGGCATTGTTAAGGATTATGATGTTGATGAAGATGTTGATAATTATCATCATCACATTCATAATGATGGTTATGATATAGATGGCATCAACGATGATGATGATGATGATGATGATGACAACAATGATGATGATGATGGTGATGATGATGATTGATAATAATGATGATGATGGTGACATCACCACCAATAATGATGATAATAGTAATAATAATAATAATGATGATAATAATAACAGCAATAATGATGACGACAATAATCATCATAATATTATCAATAATTATAGTAAAGTAAAATGATGATGATGATAATAATGACCTTGATAATGATAATGACAACAACAATAATGATGATCATAATAATAAGCATTCACACACACACACACAAAAAAACACAGCATCCTGTTTTTTATACACACAAATGTAACAGACCCAGCAACGAACAAAAGTAATGAACATATCACGATGAAACAAACAACAAAAACCCAACCCCAAACCAACCCAAACATACAAAAAAACCTAATTCAAATGCACACAACAAAAAAACCCTAAAACACCCCACTTTTAAAAGCTTCAATCTTCATCAATTTACTCTAGACTAGAAATTCCTGTTCCCTACAAATGGAAGTTTTCACAACAGCGTGTCTACTATAGATCTTCACAGTAATTCCTAAGTAAGTATGTTCTTTTGAGCCAGAAGGCCCATAGAGCCGGAGCTTATCCCGGTTTCTGTAGCGTTAAGCGAACTGATGGTTTTTCACCACCCCTGTGACAGGACGCTAGTCTGTCGCCAGATACTTCCCCAGCAGAGCTGGTACCCACTTGTACACCTGGGTGGAGTGAGGAAAATAGGAGTAAAGTGTCTTTCCCAAGGACACAACACCGAGCCGAGCGGGGATCGAACCCGCGACCTCTGGATCACGAGTTGACCGCCTAAACCACTCGACCACAAGAGCACATGATTAACCAACACCTCTCCAGAAGACAAGCAATGCTGGCTCCACGCTTCTAGTTCTGCGTTAACCAAACACATGCTGACCACGGTTTTTCATTTATTCCGCTCAATTAGAGAACTCTTGGGAGGACTAGATTGTTTGACTAAGAGAAACAGCAAGAATTACTGGAGGGAGGGAGGAAGAGAGGGAGGGAGAGAGAGAGAGAGAGGAGGGAGGGAGGGAGAGAGTGAGGGGGAGGGAGAGAGTGAGGGGGAGGGAGAGAGTGAGGGGAGGGAGAGAGTGAGAGAGGAGGAGGGAGGGAGTGAGGGAGAGGGGGAGGGAGGGTGGGCGATGGAGAGAGGGAGGGAGGGAGAGAGAGAGAGAGGGGAGGGAGGGTGAGAGAGAAAGAGAGAGAGAGGGAGAGAGAGAGAGAGAGAGGGGGGGGAGGGTGAGAGTGAGGGAGAGAGAGAGAGGGAGAGAGAGTATAGATTGGAACAATGATACTTGATAAAGAGAGACAAAAGTGAGGGGAGAAAACATTCCATTTACAGGGTTTTGGAAGAAAACTTTTTTTAGGGGGTTAGAATGGAGACGAACAATCACAATGAAAGCTTTATGAGTTCATACTGCTTAATTATTATGACACATCAACAAACAAAAGTATTAATAAACATGTCAGGATGAAATTAAAAACACATCAAATAACAACAAAAAACCCCAACCAACCTTGATTTAAATGCACATGAAGAAAACCTTTTAAAAGCTTCACTCTTCATTGTGAATTTATTCTATCAACAAATTTTTTAAGTTCTGGGACACAAATATACTCTATCTATCTATCTATCTGTCCCGTAGTCTGACGACCGTGGGGGCACCCTCAAAGACTCAACAACCAGTTCCCTCCATTCTTCTCTCTGTTCTGCCTTTCTCAGGGTTTTGTTGAGTTCTAGGCCTGTCCATTCACTGATGTTATCCTCCCAGCTCTTCCTTGGTCTGCCTCTTCTTCTTCCTCCTTGGACAGTGCCTTGCAAAACTGTCTTTGTAATTCCTTGGGATCTTGTGACATGCCCATACCACTTAAGTTTACGCTTTTTCACGATCGTTAGAAGGTTCTCATAGGGTCCAATGGTTTGCTGGATTCTGTTATGCACGCTTTCGTTGCTCATGTGGTCTTTGTAGGAGATGCCAAGGAGTCTCCGAAAGCATCTCATCTCCACTGCCTGTACTCTTCTCTCCAAATCTGCAGTCAGGGTCCATGATTCACAGGCATACAGAAATATGGATATGACAAGGGAGCGCATTAGTCTGATCTTGGAGATAAGTGAGATATTCTTATCTCTCCAGATGGTGTTTAGTTTTGACAAAGCTGTTATTGTCTGTGCAGTCCTGCATACTACTTCTGGCTTGGATCCCTGGTCGGATACAATGGCTCCCAGGTACTTGAAGCTTTGAACTGTTTCCAGCTTCTGGTCATTAACCCTGATATCAGTGCTAATGCCGTTGGTGTTATTAGTCATCAGTTTGGTCTTCTCTGCACTGATTTCCATGCCGTATGTTTTGGAGGCCTTATCCAAGTGTTCTGTTAGGCTGGCAAGCTCTTTTTCTGATCCTGCTATTCCATCAATGTCATCTGCGAAGCGGAGGTTTGTGATCGTTCTGCCACCAATGCTGACTGATCCTTCATGATGTTCCAGTGCATCAGCCATGATTCTCTCAAGGAAGATGTTGAAAAGAGTGGGTGAGAGTAGACAGCCCTGCCTTACTCCAACTGTTGTTCGAAACCATTCTCCAATGTTGTTGTTGTAGTACACTGCACTGGTGGCCTCGCTGTACAGCTGTTTGATGACTCTGATCAGGTTTGCATTGATGCTGTACAAGTTCATGGTTGCCCACAAAGCTGCATGCCACACCCTGTCAAATGCCTTCTTAAAATCGATAAATACGTGGTATAGGTCTTGTTGATGTTGAAGGTACCGCTCACATAGTATTCTGAGGTTGAATATCTGTTCTGTTGTGCTGCGCCCTGCTCTGAAACCTGCTTGTTCCTCAGCAATGATGGTCTCTGCTTGTGGCTTCAGTCTATTCAATATTATCTGCAGCATGACCTTGCTTGGGTGACATATGAGGCTGATTGTGCGGTAATTATGGCATTGTTGTAGATTTCCTTTCTTGGGGAGGGTGATGATGAGTGACTGCGTCCATGGTGTTGGCCATTTTCCAGTCTGCCAGATCTTGTTGCAGATTCTTAGTAGGGCGCTGATCATGGCTTCCAAATCTCACAAATATACACCAACAGAAAAAACAAACATTTAAAAGCAGTGCACATTTTCATCATGAATTTATTCTATAAACAAATTTTATGTTCTGGGACACAAATGTACATCAAGAAAACCTTTTAAAAGTGTCTTCCTCCATCATTTTTTTCTATCAAAAAATTTTACGCTGTGGGACAGAAATACACACACACACACAAACAACTTTTAAAAGCACCATTATTCATCATTAATATTCTATCAGCAAATTCTATGTTCTGGAACAGAAATAGATATCCCCCAAATTTAAAAAACACTTTTTGAAAGCACCATTCTTCATCATTAATTTATTCAATCGACAAATTTTACAAGAAAGCCATTTAAAAGCGTCACTCTTCATCATGAATTTATCCTATCAACAAATTGAGGTTCTTGGACAGAAATCTACATTAAGAAAACCATATAAAAGCGTCACTCTTCATCATGAATTTATTTTATCGACAAATGTTATTTTCAGGGACAGATATATAAAACACACACACACAAAAAAGAAAACCTTTTAAAAGCACCACTCTTTATAATGTATTCTATCAACAAAGTTTCGATCTTGGACACAAATGTGCACCAGGAAAAACCTTTCAAAAGTGTCCATCTTCATCATTTCTTCTGTCAACAAAGTTTGGGTTCAGGGACAGTGGCAAACCACGCTGACTGACAATCAGCGATCGAATCTTGCCACCGACACTGGTGACATATGTCAACATTAACAGCCACTACCAGACCACTGCTGGTCAATTGTGGATCATTAGACCATTTGTCCGTTCACTGTTCCCGTTTGCTGATCATTTACTGGTTATTCATAGGCTCACACAGAAATCTATTGATTACAGGCGCGTGCATGTGTACACATGCGTGTGTGTGCGTACACACACACACACACACACATAGAAAAATTCGAAACTAGTTGAACTACAATACACACACACATATACAAGTGTGCATCATAAAAATTTCATCCCCCTCCCACGTTTGTCAATGCAGTGCCCCTACGACCTTGGAGGGGGTTATGGGAGCAGATGAGATGAGATGAGATGAGTACACAAGTACACACATACATACTCACACAAACACACACCTACCCATTCTGTCATACACACACACTAATACACTCACCCACACATACACTAACCCACACACTCCCACCCCCACTCCTCCAACACACACACAGAACTTTACATTTACACAGGGACAGGTGGTGGGGTGGGGAGAGAGAACACAAAAGAACAAGGACAACAGCAGACCAGTCAACCACATCACAAGTGACCCACAACAACACACAACACCAACCATCCTTCCTTCCTTCTTACCACTTTTGGGCATTGTGAAACACTAACTTATTGTACTAGTTAGCAAATCAGCATTAAGTTCTGCAAATATCACCACCACTCACAGAGAACAGAACACACCACTTTAGGTGTGACCATCCACCACGAAATGAATCGCTTTGCACCTGACCCACTTTTCTGCTAGGAACCATTTTAGGCAGGTGGGGGTCAGGTTGTCGATTTTAAGTGAATATTAAACTATAGCCAATATTCTACCTTGTATTGGAAATATCAAGGTGTTAAGTTTGTTTCCTGTAGCTTTAAAACATGTTTTCAAAACACCCAAGCCCTCATTCTGACCACCTATCACGATGCTAAACTTTGTTAATTTCTCATTTTTGTCACTTCCCGCAGTCTATCGTTTCAAATTTGTGATAACTTTTCATAGAACCGTCCGATTTTCAATCTGTTTTTATTTTAAAAATTTTTTAAAATTGTTATTGAACAGCCCTTTTATCGCAGACTGATATCATGCCAACAGCCAAAATCATTTTCCTCTGGTGCAATGCGACTCATTGTGTGGTGGAGTGTCACTTAGTCTTCAGATAACAGAGTACACTACACCACTCCACAAGATAAAGACATCATTGTCTTGTTCCCCTGTGGGATGCTGGGGGGGGGGGGGGGGGGGGGGGGGGAGCTGTCAGTCACGTTGTCATAAACACATTAATCATCCCATGAAAGGGCAATTACAATACTGACAGGAACAGCGATACGCATCATAATCTCGAAAGACACAAGACAGCTACATTTCAAATTGGTATCCATGAGCATTCCAAGATAACTTTTAAAAAACATTACACACACACACACATATTTACACACACACACAAAGACATTTTTTACACACACACACAACATAACCTCCCCCCCCCCCCCCCCCCCCCACCACCCACATTGCCCCCCACCCCCACCAACCCCCCCCACACACACACCCACAACACCCCCCCCCCTTCACACACACACACACACCCTCATCACACCATTTCCAAGGCAACAAAGAAAGGGCGGAAAACTGGACAATAACTACAGCAACAGCAGCAGCAGCACACAATGAACCCTGGATCCTGACTGAAATCCCTTGGCTCCCCCCCACAACAGCCAATGCTGGATGGACTCCATCGAAAAAATCCCAATCAATAATCCCCTCCCCTAGACAACCCTACAGTAAGGTCAGCTGACTGAACAACTAACCCTAATATATATATATATATATATTATATATATATATATATATATATATATATATATATATATAATATGTATATATATATATACACAGAGTATAGCCTATACTAGTCAGTCACTACAGAACAGAGAAGGGTGGGGGGGGGGGGGGGTGAGAGAGGGGAGGAGAGAGAGGGGGGAGGGGGAGGGGGTGAGAGAGGAAGGAGGGAGAGGGAGGAGGGAGAGAGAGGGGGGGGAGGAGAGAGGAGGGGGAGGGAGAAGGGGGGAGGGAGGGAGGGGAAGAGAGAGGGGAGGGAGAGGGAGGGAGGGGGGAGAGAGAGGGAGAGGGAGGGGGAGAGAGAAGGAGGGGGGAGGGAGGGAGAGGGGAGGGAGAGAGGGGGGAGGCAGAGAGAGAGGGAGGGAGAGGAGGCAGGGGGGGAGAGAGAGAGAGAGAGAAAGAGAGAAAGAGGGGGGAGGGAGAGAGCAAGAGACAGAGACAGAAAGTGAGAGAGAGAAAGAGAGACAGACAGACAGACAGAGACACAGAGAGACACAGGCTGACAAATAGTAAACAAAACCCTTTCAAAACAAGTAAACCAAAGCAGTGCTTCACTACACGCACAAGTCAACCAAAAACACTGTAACAAAACAAACACACCAAACCAGACCAAACCCCCCCAAAAAAAAAACACACTAGCAAAGTGGCAAAAATACAAACATGATGAAGTAAACTAAACAAGCGCTTCAACACATGCACACACACTGATCAACATTTTTGTCACAGAAAAGAGGAAAAACAAATTCTTCAACACATTCACACAAGCGTTGTCAATGAAAAATGTGACGCCAGTGCATAGGAAAAATGAACATAAGTCTCCCAGCACATTTCAGCGCTCCAGTGAAAAATCCTCACTAACCCGTAACACTGCAAATTTGTGTTTAAATACCATTTTTAGCTTTTCTAAAGCATTTTCTTTACATACACCAAAGTATCAGCGCAAAATTCAACCAGCTTCAGTGTATATTTCTAAGACATTTTTGAGACTCACTTGATTGAAAATCTTAAGAAAAATACAAAAGCTTTAGATTTGATTTTTCACAAAATGGCCAGCGGTGAAGTGAATATTCCCATAAAAATCAAAACTACTAAAGAGATATTCAAAGTATGGTTGTTTTTGCATTTTTTTCTGTGATGTCACTAGTTTAATAAGATGGTTGCAAAATCCCAAAATGAGTAAATACTCCATTATATAATAACAACAATAATATATGGAATTTATATGGCGCTGAATCTTGTTAAAAAACCCAAATCGAACCGCTTATATCGGGGGGAGGGGGGGGGGTGTTTCTCATGCACTGTCACCCCTAACAACACACATCAAATCAACGTATATTTTTCTTAGATTTTTTTCCTGTATCATAAATCCATGCTGTCAAATGTATGACAGTCTATGTCAATGAACATGAATAAAAATGGTTTTTAGAAAAACAAAACAAAACACACAACACACACATCAAGTTTACTGTACAAGTGCTTCAACACACTTGGCATGCTAAGACTCGAACAACGAATGTAAGAGGCGATCACGCAAGTTAGGTCTACTACCCACCCGGCCCTTTCGCTCCTCCAGACAGCAAGCGCCCCAGTCTGAATAGACCGCTCTCTCAAAACTCCTGCACCACCTGCAACACACACCAACACACACACTACACACTCCAAAACACACATATACATCACACACAAACACACACACATTTGTCTAATAAAAACGTAATTTTGAAAAGACGTTAAATTTAAAAAGAAGAAACACACACACACACAAACACACATACACAACATATCACACACATACACACACAAAACACACCACACACACAAACACATAAAACACAAACAAAAAACACACACACACACACACAACAAACACCAAAACACACAAACACACACACATACAAAAACACACACATATAATACACACACACAACACACATAAAACACACACATACATACGCACACATACACACACACACATACACACACACACATAACACACACACATACACACACACAAACATCACCATACATACACCAAAAACACATACATAACACATAATACACACACACACATACACACAACACAAATAACACACACACAAACACAACACACACAAACATACACACACATACACATACTCACACACACACACACTCACTCACACACATACACACACTCACACACAAACACACACACAACACACCACTCACACACATACACACTCACACACAAACACACACACTCACACATAAACACACACACACACTCACACACACACACACACACACACACATATACACACACACACACAAACACACATACATACTCACACACAAACACACATACACACACACACACACACACACACACACACACACACATACATATTTCTGTATCATCCATTTACTTATTTAGTTCTTAATTTTGTTGATTGATTGATTTATTCTTTTCTTTTGAGAATAATGGAATAAGCACTCATGTCATTTTTGTTTGATTTTTACATCCAATCCCCCTATGTATGCAGTGTTGTCAAATTTATTTCCTGTTCCCACCAGCACACAAAGGCCTACTTAAAAAAAAAAAAAGGGACAGATTTTAACGTTAACGCAAGATGTTCTGCATACATTTGCACATGGAACCTCGGTTTATAGTCTAATCCGAAGGACTTTCAGGAGTGTGTGGTGTGTGTGTGTGTGTGTGGGGGGGGGGGGGGGGGGGGGGGGGGGGGGGGGGGGGGAGGGTGAATGGGGTCTGCACTGATGTTAACTCCAGGGGAAAGTATCCCCTTGAACAGGATTTGAACCCGGGTCAGCAGATCACGCACGCAATGCGCAACGCTCTAATCAACCAGGCTATCCTGTCCCCCCCCCATTTATTTATCAAGGGATAGGGGGGTGGGAAGCAGAAAAGCCTAGTGGTTAGAGCACCGTGCATTTCTCACAGCCCCTGCATCGAGCCACCACAAAAGCAAGCACATGGTCTTGGGGATTTTCCACCTTAAGAGTCAGCGTCAGTGCAAACAAAACATGGCTGTTAATAAGCGCACCGTAAGCTTTTAGCTTGTTGATGCTCCTTTGTATACCTGAATATATATATAAAAATTAGAATGCATGACTTTGG
The DNA here is from genome assembly GCA_028751875.1 of Rapana venosa. NCBI lineage: Eukaryota > Metazoa > Mollusca > Gastropoda > Neogastropoda > Muricidae > Rapana > Rapana venosa. The sequence goes on from CM054161.1 coordinate 6,387,429, forward strand.
GAATCATGAAAAAAAAACCAAGGTAAAAAAACCAAACAAACCCCCCCCCCCCCCCCCCCCCCCCCCCCCCCCCCCCCCCCCCCAACATCACAAAAAAGAAAACCTTACTGTTTTTATTGATTTATTTTCATTCTTTTGTTTTGAGGATAATGGAATAAGCACTCATGTGCTTTTTTTTTTGTCCAGTCCCCGTGTGTATGCAGTTTTGTAAATTTTTGTCATCCGTTCCCACCGGCACACAATGGCCTACTCTTCCGAAACGCAGAACAGGTTTTAACGTGTGCGCAAGATGTTCTGCGTGCGTTTGCACACGGGATCTCGGTTTATAGTCTCATCCGGAGGACTTTTGGGGAGAGTGGAGTCAGCACTGATGTTAACTCCACAGAGGAAAAATCCTCTTGACCGGGAATCAAACTCAGGTCAGCAGATCACGAGCGCATCACGCTAACCACCAGGCTATCCCGTCCCCCAGTACTGTATGATCTGTAGTTACTTTACAGTATACTGCTTTAAAGGTCAGGGCAGATTTCTTCTGTGCATGGAATTCAAGCTGCTCTACCTGAAGAGAGAGAGAGAGAGAGAGAGAGAGAGAGAGAGAGAGAGAGAGAGAGAGAGAGAGAGAGAGAGAGAGAGAGTTCTCACAAAGACCAGTGCCACTTATTACTATTTTTCTTTTCCTGAGCGCATATTTCTTCTCTGTCAGAGTATTCTACAGAGTTTCACCAGGTACATCTCTCTTGCCAAGGGTTCTTTTACGTGCACCAAAACTATTTTGCATGCGGACCTCGGTTTATCGTCTCATCTAAAAGACTAGCATCCAGACCACAAGCGGATAGAGGAACGTATTGCGCGCACGTTAAAACCTGTTCCGTTTTTCGAAAGAGTAGTAGCCATTATGTGCTGGTGGGAAGGGATGACAAAATTGACAAAACTGCATACACACAGAGGACTGGATGTAAAAAAAAGCCCACGAGAGCTTATTCCATTATCCTCAAAGTAAAAGAATAAAGGAACAGTTTTGGGCACAGACGAGGATGGAACCTGGACCTCTCGCTTTCTAGACAGGCGCGTTACCTCTAGACCACCGATCCACTTGACATTAGGAGAGATTAAAAACCAGCTTATTTCATTCTTCTCTACCATCACACAGCACAGAGAGAGAGAGAGGTTACAGGTGTACACACTAAAGACAGCAATAGAGATTTTCTCTACTTCTTTCTCCTCACATTATGATTGTCATTATTTATTTTTCTTCGCATTATGATTGTCATTATTTCTTTCTCATCACATTATGATTGTCATTATTTCTTTTTCTTTCTCGTCACATTATGATTGTCATTGTTTCTTTTTCTTTCTCGTCACATTATGATTGTCATTATTTCTTTCTCATCACATTATGATTGTCATTTTTCATCACATTATGATTGTCATTATTTCTTTTTCTTCACATTATGATTGTCCTTATTTCTTTTTCTTCCCATTATGATTGTCATTATTTCTTTTTCTTTCTCGTCACATTATGATTGTCATTATTTCTTTTTCATAACATTATGATAATCATTTTTTCTCTCTCGTCCCATTATGATTGTCATTATTTCTTTTTCTTTCTCATCACATTATGATTATCATTATTTCTTTTTCTTCACATTATGATGATTATTATTTCTTTTTCTTTCTCATCACATTATGACTGTCATTATTTCTTTTTCTTTCTCTTCACATTATGATTGTCATTATTTCTTTCTCATCACATTATGATTGTCATTATTTCTTTCTCATCACATTATGATTGTCATTGTTTCTTTTTCTTTCTCGTCACATTATGATTGTCATTGTTTCTTTCTCATCACATTATGATTGTCATTTTTCATCACATTATGATTGTCATTATTTCTTTTTCTTCACATTATGATTGTCCTTATTTCTTTTTCTTCCCATTATGATTGTCATTATATCTTTTTCTTTCTCGTCACATTATGATTGTCATTATTTCTTTTTCTTTCTCATCACATTATGATTGTCATTATTTCTTTTTCTTTCTCATCACATTATGATTGTCATTATTTCTTTTTCATAACATTATGATAATCATTTTTTTTCTCTCGTCCCATTATGATTGTCATTATTTCTTTTTCTTTCTCGTCACATTATGATTGTCATTATTTCTTTTCCTTTCTTGTCACATTATGATTGTCATTATTTCTTTCTCATCACATTATGACTGTCATTATTTCTTTTTCTTTCTCTTCACATTATGATTGTCATTATTTCTTTCTCATCACATTATGATTGTCATTATTTCTTTCTCATCACATTATGATTGTCATTATTTCTTTTTCTTTCTCGTCACATTATGATTGTAATTATTTCTTTTTCTTTCATGTCACATTATGAATGTCATAATTTCTTTTTCTTTCTCGACACATTATGATTGTCATTATTTCTTTCTGATCACATTATGATTGTCATTATTTCTTTTTCTTCACATTATGATTGTCATTATTTCTTTTTCTTTTTCGTCACATTATGATTGTAATTATTTCTTTTTCTTTCTTGTCACATTAAGATTGTCATTATTTCTTTCTCATCACATTAAGATTGTCATTATTTCTTTCTCATCACATTATGATTGTCATTATTTCTTTTTCATCACATTAAGTTTGTCATTATTTCTTCCTCATCACATTATGATTGTCATTATGCCTTTTTCTTTCTCATCCCATTATGATTGTCATTATTTCTTTCTCATCACATTATGATTGTCATTATTTCTTTCTCATCACATTATGATTGTCATTATTTCTTTTTCTTTCTCAACACATTATGATTGTCATTATTTGTTTTTCTTTCTCGTCACATTAAGATTGTCATTATTTCTTTCTCATCACATTATGATTGTCATTATTTCTTTCTCGTCACATTATGATTGTCATTATTTCTTTTTGTTCCTCATCTACAGTTCTGAGGTTCACAAATAGCAAGATTTTGCATATGCTACCCATTTTGCCGACCACAAAGTTAGCCACATTCTGACTTTCGGGATCAAAGTCAAGTCAAAAACACTTTTGTATCCCACGAAGGGCAATACAATACTTTAAAAAATTTTTAATTTAAAACTATTAAAAAAAATTCTTTTATATCGAGGATAATGAAATGAGCACTTATGTCCTTTTTTTACATCCAGTCCCCGAGTGTATGCGATTTTGTAAATTCTGTCATCTGTTCCCACCGGCACACAATGGCCTACTCTTACAAAAAGCTTATACTTATGTGTATACTTATATACTTATACTGACAGGCACATTGATAGGTTTCATTATCTCGAAAGACACAAGAAATCTACATTTCATATTGGCTAAATGTAAAACATTCAAAGATAACTTCAAATAAAAATGTCACACACACACCCTCACATACACACACACACTCACACACACCACACAGGGGGATGGGATAGCCTAGTGGTTAGAACATTGCGCTCGCAATCTGACAACCTGGGTTTGATTCTCGTTCAAGGGGATATTTTCCCCTGGAGTTAACACCAGTGCAGACTCCACTCTCCCCAAAAGTCTTTCGGATGAGACTATAAACCGAGGCCCCGTGTGCGAACGCACGCAGAACATCTTGCACACGTAAAATCCTGTTCTGCTTTTCGTAAGAGTAGGCCATTGTGTGCTGGTAGGAACAGATGACAGAAGTTACAAAACCACATACACAAGGGGACTGGATGTAAAAAAAAGCACACAAATGCTTATTCCATTAAGTTCGATATAAAAAAATATTAAAAAAACACCGGAAAAAAAAGCCACACACACACATGCGCACACACACACATTCACTCTCTCACACAAACACTCACACACACACACACACACACACACACTCACACACACATACACAGCAATGTAGGAATACGACGTTGTGTCAGGCAAAGAACACTAACAATCAACACTGTACCTTAATACAAATGACGAGGGAGAAGGGGAAGAAGGCAACCACAAGGAGATAGGAAAAAAAGGTCAGGATGACCGAACAGCAGCCACCGTCATTCTGGGCATCACTGGCTGAAACACACACACGCACACACACACACACGGACACACGCGCACACACACACACACACACACACACACATTTATCATCTTCATCAAAATGATTAAAAAAATTGGCAGGACAAGGTTCTAAACAACACTGTCCTGGAAAGAGATGGATATATATCAGCATGTACACGCTGCTGAAACAGAGACATATATATATATTATATAATTATATATATATAATATAGTAAAAAGGTAAAGGAGTCCCATAACCTATAAGGTCGTAGGGGAGCGAGGCGTCAGAGACCTCACTTCTCTAGGGCCAGCATATTGAGGGCAGCGGCGCCCATCTCCTCTCCCTCGCTGCTTTACCTTCCCTGACCCTAAAGAGGGCAGGTACCAATTTACAGCTAGGTGAACTGGGAGAACTGTACTGAAGCCAAGGTGCGCAAACGGTCACCCATCGAACTGGTAACCACGCTCGACGCTGCTTAACTTGGCTGGGGGAAAGCGAGTGCTCCGACCACTGAGCTATCCCGTCCCCTATATAATATATATACATATATATATATATATAGAGAGAGAGATATAGATATAGATAGATATATATATGCACTGGCTCAGCCATGGATGACGGACAGATCCCTTAAGACCACCTCTATGGAGAACTTGTGCAGGGAAAACATCCCACAAGCAGACCACAGCTGCGATTCATAGACATGTGCAAGAGGGACTTCAAAGCCCTGAACATCGACCAGAACAACTGGGAAGCAACAGCCCTCGAACGGTCAGCCTGGAGACAGACTGTGCAGAAAGGTCTCTCCAAGTTGGAAGAGACACTTGCTCAGCAGCTTGAGGCAAAGAGAATGAGAAGAAAGGCTGCAGCCCAGGCAGGCAGACAGACCAGCATTGTCAGACTTCATCTGTGCCTTCTGCCATAGGCACTGTCTGTCATTCCCGTGTGGGACTGGCCAGCCACACCTGACCCTGTGCCAGAGCACAACTCCATAGTCTTACAAAACTAAAGGATGCCTTATTGCCTACTAAAATTGGGCATCTCTTGTGGATCCAAGTGAGGGCCATTTATTTTTTGTCCTCAATTTCTTGTGCCTGTGCTTGCACTATAACATAAGTGTACAGCAATGATTAGGTCATGATCTAGCTAAGACTGACAACTTGGCTGGATACAAACCTTATTACCTCCCTTGCATCCTTTGAGTATGATCCCCCAAACATAAGGCACAAACATTCACTAGGTGTTTAAATTTCTCCTAAATATATTTGTTTTTAATGTGCAATATATACTTTAAGCATATTTTCTGTCCTCTCTTTCTATCAGTTTTCATGGCAGCTTAAATAGGCGACAGTGATATAAAAATTTGATATACATACAAACTTTTTCTTACCTCCCTTGCATCTTTTCAATAGGATCCCCAAACATAAGGCACAAAGATTCACTAGGTATCTACATTTCTTCTAATTATAAATGTTTTTCCCGGAACAGTTATTTTAAGCATATTTTCTTTCTCCTTTTTCATCATCTTTCGATGGCAGCTTAAACAGGCCACAGGCTTACCAATACTCTTGTGAATACAACTGTCACTTCTAAATTCTGAAAAGTGCCTCATTGTAAGGTACCACCAAGACAAAAGCTTTAATGAATGCAGGGACATCTGATAAAGGCTCATCCAGGAGCTGAAACTAGAGTCAGGTCAGGCCAAAGACATGGTTCTTATAAAAAAAAATGCTGTTATTGAAAATAATAGATATTAATTATGTTTTGATAGATTTTTTCTTCTTCAAATATTTAATCTTTGATAGGCTGCACCTGAGAGATCTATCTGTGGAGAACCACCCCCACCCCCCTAACCATTACAGCCACAGGTTCCCTCCCCCCCCCCCCCCCCCCCCAATTGTTGTTTAAAAATCCCATTCCATCTTTCCACTAATTCAACAGATTAGTAATTCTTAGTTCTAGCACTTTTGTTGTTGTTGCTGTTAACAATCACATATATAATTATGTTGATGCTCGACACAAATAAATGTTTTAGTAAACTAAAGATTCTGAAGAGCAGACCTATTTTTTTCTGAATGAAATCTTTTGACCCAAGCAGATCTGTCACTTCTTTCAATGTTTGTGAGCCAAACCAGCTGTTTTGTGCTACAAAGTCATAAATTAGAATTGTATCTGTCTAGATGGTGCTATAACAGATAATATAGCTGAGTGGTTAAAACCATTCGACTTCTATCCCATGAGTCCTTAAAGTCATGGGTTTGAATCTCAGTGGCATCTGTGGGGGATTAAATATCTGTGGGGGATTAAATATTATCTGTGGGGGATTAAATATTATCTCCCAGGTCAACTTCAAGTGCAGACCTGCCAATGCCTTAACCCTTTTCATGTAATATACACATGCAGAAAAAAGATCAAATATGCATGTTAAAGATCCCATCATTCATGTCAGCATTCGGTGGGTTACAGAGAAACATGAACCAGCAGACATTCCTGAAGTTGGAATGCGGCTACCTTCATGGTGGGCAAAAAAACAGCCGCATACACAAAATGTTGAAAATCTTGTGCACCATTAGTAATAATGTCGGAGCTCTAGCTGGGAAAAAAGAAAAATGTGGTGCACTAACAGCAACAGCAACACCTGTCTGTCCCTGTCTCCCAAAGTGTGTCTGTTGGCTGTAGTCAGCCCTTTACTACTGGAAAGAACTGCCCTCTTTGCTGCTAGAAGTAAAATAATAATAATTGGAATTTATAGCGCTGAATCTTGTAAAACAAACAAATCGAAGTGCTTGCACTCAAATCATTGACACGCATGCAACGTTCCTCAAATGTAATGAATAACAGATTTCAAATTTATGCACGTGCACACACACACACACACACAAACACACTTAGGAGATGAAGGATGCTGTTGAAAAGTAGGGAGGATATAAGGGGAAAGTCTCAGGTAGGAAATAAGTGTGGACCCCTGAATGATTCTGATGTCATTTTCCTTGACCAAAAAAAAAAAAGGACTTTCTGCTACAGTCTCTGATGTACATGTATCTCTTAAAATCACTTCTTTTTATAAAAAAAAAAAAAAAAAAGGTACCCAATCTCATTGATATTGGAACATAGATGACATGTTACCATTTGACCTTGACCTACTTCAAAGGTCATGACATTGAAAGAAAAAAAAGGTAGTTGAAAGGGAAAGACATTTAAAGTGGGTTAACTAACTTTTCTGTCTGAATTCCAGATTGACATGCTATGTGTTCCAAGCTTGTCAAGGGGGGGGGGGCGGTAATTTTCTTCTGTGGTCAGTATTATAACTAATTTTCTTATGTGGTCAGTATATGACTAATTTTCTTATGTGGTCAGTATATGACTCATTTTCTTCTGTGGTCAGTATTATAACTAATTTTCTTATGTGGTCAGTATATGACTAATTTTCTTATGTGGTCAGTATATGACTCATTTTCTTCTGTGGTCAGTATATAATTTTCTTATGTGGTCAGTATATATAACTAATTTTCTTCTGTGGTCAATATATGACACTAAGACTACCCTGGTACCTTCAGTACTTAGTCTGTTCTTGAGGATGCTGCACTGGTAAAAACATGCAGAACATCTTACCCACAGTTAAATCCTGTTCACTTTTCATAAGAGTAGGCTATAGTGTGCCAGTGAGAACAGATGACAGAATTGACAAACCACATACACATGGGGACTGGATGCAAAAAAGCACACAAGTGCTTATTCCATTATCTTCAATATAAAAGAATAAAATATATTAAAAACCCCCCAGCTGTTTTCGTTTGGGACTGGGCCTGGGTAAAAGCTTTCAGTGATACTCCTGATATTGTTTGCCTTTTTAAGAAAAAAACAATCAACCTATAATTGCTATATTTGTGATGGTTTTAACGTGTGCCCAAGATATTATGTCTTGTGATATGCCTTATAATATGTCTCTAGGCCTACTTCATTATTGTAAGATCTTTATTGCGATCTGATATTCAATGATGTTGCCTACTACCTCATTCGTAATTTTTTAATGACAACGGCACCGACACAGTTCAACAACAAAAATGACACATTCTCTGACATTCTTCAACCGCTGATTGTGATTTAGATTTATAAAGGGGCCTTTACAGTTGGTCATCAACTTCGTCAGTTCAGATCTAGGGCCTAGCCAGCTGTGAAAGAAAAATCCCCCAATGCCACTGGGCCTAGATCAATCAATGCAGGGACAGGCATGACTGCAGGGTCAAAGGTCAATGCATGCTTCCTCTCCCCATCCCCCCTCCAATCAAGACGTAGGCCTAGCCTACCCTACCCTAGCACCCGTTCCATCAACCCCTGCCTTCGGCAAATGCACGCAGGTTCGAGGTTTAAAATAATGAGCAGGCACGCTTCTCACTGCGCTTTCAGCATCGAAATCCAACGATTTTCTGTCCGATAATTATGCTGGTAGGCTACCGATGCGCGCGCTTTTGGCGAGGCGAGTGCTTTTGTCAGGCGACCGCTCCGTTTTGATTCCAGACTGGTTAGACTCGGGAGATGGGAAAAGAGAGAGAGACAGCCTCACGCGAGGCGAGCGCACTTACCTCCAAACACAACGCCACTCTCCTCAGGATGCGAGGTGGAAGGGGGAGGCCCGCTATTGTATTTCTTCTCGATAGACATCACTGGTATCCGGTTCTCAAAATAACTGGTGTTGTTAAATGGAAAGCAGACGATCGTTTAGCCTAGCATCGATCTGTAGTGTAAACATTGCTCGACATGCTTCTCTCCCTTCTTTCGATTTTTTTTTGTGTGTGTGGGAGAACGCAGGCTGTGACGTCACAGTGGTGCCTGACCAATCAGAGATACTTTCTCTTCCGCTGGCGCCAGAGAGAGAGAGAAGGGAGAAGGAGGGGGGTTAGAGAGAGGAGGGGGATGTTGAGGGTAGCAAAACATCTAGGCTAGTTCAAGGCTGCTGTGTCTTTTAGGCTGGTTTTATTTTTTATATTTATTTATAACACAAGTCACGGCAGCTTTCTGTGCGTGAAATTCGGGCTGCTCTCCCCGGGGAGGGCGCGTCGCCACAAGAGCAGCGCCACCCATTACTTTTGTTTTCTGTTTCCTGTCTGCAACTGTATTTGTTTCCCTATCAGAGTGGCTTTTTTTCTACAGAATTTTGCCAGGGTTCTTTTACGTGCGCTAAATAATTATGTGTAACGCACGGGACCTCGGTTTATCGTATCATCCGAAAGACTAGCGCCCTGACCACCACTCATGGTATAATGGATGGGGGAAAAGTTTCAGGTCCAAACGGGATTTGAACCACCGCACACTTCCGACCCGGACTTTTCGCTTTCTAGGCTAGCACATAGGCTGCACGTGTGCTACGGTTCTATTTTCCTGTTTTACAGACAGATTCTATGCATTATTAGTTCAATTATTGTGGTTGGAATACGATACTTGTTAAAGCTAATTGTTGTCTGAGATAAAACGGCTGCTTATCATATTCGTATGTCTGTTACAGCCTGTCAGTTTTATGTTTTATGGCTGAGTCGGCTAGTTGACGGCTACAAATATAAAGCGTGATAGATTCTAGGCTATGTTATTATAAATTATTGACAGTTTATTCATAATTATGTATCTTTCTCTCAGAGTGGTGGTGGTGGTGGTGGTGGTGGTGTGTGTGTGTGTGTGTGTGTGTGTGTGTGTGTTTCAGACTCATTCAGATTCACATGAGTGCTCATTCCATTATCCTCGAAATAAAAGAATAAAAATAAATAAAAACGCGCGCGCGCGTACACACACACACACACACACACACACACACACACACACACACACTAATGGACGTGCATAGGATTATTACAAAAACCATATCTAATCATAAATCAGTAGGCTTATCTTTTTTAAAGCTAAAAAAACAATCAAACAAAAAAAATTCTAAAAACAAACTAACAAACAAAAACCAAAACTAAAGCCAATTTTTCTTTTGTACATTAGAAAAACGTCTGCATGTTGTTTTTTTAAAGGTATACTGTAAGGAGTTGGTAGTTTGTGGCTAGGGTGGAAAAAATGTTCCATACATGTAAGCCTAGGAAAGCCAAGCTGGATTTATGGCTAGATCAATACGCGGGTAGGTGAGATAGAATTTCTGACAGGCTAATTTGTTGCTGGCTTCAGGTAAACAGTCCCCCAGTTTCCCCAGCTGTCAATAGGTACCTGCCCTCTTTAGGGTCAGGGAAGGTAAAGCAGCGAGGGAGAGGAGATGGGCGCTGCCCTCAATATGCTGGCCCCTAGAGAAGCTGAGGTCACTGACGCCTCGCTCACCTACGACCACATAGGTTTATGGGACACCTTTACCTTTGATAACACTGTTCTTTGTTTGTTTGTTTTCGTTTAATGTCCATTCACTACTTGGTGATAAGGACACACCTGCATACAAACCAACATCTCTCTCTCTCTCTCTCTCTTTTCTCTCTCTCTCTCTCTCTCTCTCTCTCTCTCTCTCTTGTATAAGTATTGGGTTATTATTATTAAGATGTATCCCTAACGGGCGGGGACTGGATGTAAAAAAGCACATGTGTGCTTATTCATTATCCTCGAAATAAAAGAATTTGTCATTGTCATTGTCATTGTCTCTCTCTCTCTCATGTATGTATATCTATATTCTCACAACTGTCTACAGTAGAGGTCTTACTGGGGAAGAATATATAATCTCAGCAACTGATGTTATGAACTGCTGAGAGTCATATAAAACTTCTCGAACAGTGGCATATTTATTATGAATATCAATTCCTCTCCTTTTAAACAGGTCAGTTAGGATTGGGCAATCAAACAAGAAATGGTAGATTGAAAGAGATTGAGAACAGCAACATGTCACATTATTAGAATATTTGGTGTTCCATGCATTTAGCCTCATTTTATATATTAAAATTTCTACTTTCCGTGAACAAGAAATGTTTTCAAAGTGTGTTTTCTTCATTTTGGAATGCATACCATTCATCAATTTAGCATTAATTTCATGCGAGGACAATGCGAGATTGGAATCAAACTTTTGTTTTGTTTTTTGGTTTGTTTGTTTTTGTCTTTTCCTGGGCTATAGCTCCGACGTTCGCCAATACATATGGTGAGATTTGTTTCATAATTATGCGACCATGTTTGCTCACCATGAAGGCAGTGATAACGCCGAAAACGCGTGATAGTGTTTCCTTCCTGTGCGATCCAAGTATTGTCGCGTACAAAGACATAGCGGTAGGGGAGCTAATTGGCGTTTCTGGCGGGTTACTGTTAATCAATGATTTGGGCAGCAGCGGAGAGAGAGCGAGAGAGAGAGAGAGAGAGAGAGAGGGGGGGGGGGGGTGGAAGAGAAAGAGGAAGAGAGAGAGAGAGGAGAGTGAGAGAGGGGAGAGAGAGAGAGAGAGAGAGAGAGGAGAGAGAAGAGAAGAGAGAGAGAGAGAGAGAGACAGACAGACAGACAGACAGACAGACAGGACAGACAGTAAAAGAGAGAGACAGACAGACAGACAGTAAGAGAGAGAGACAGACAGACAGAGAGACAGAGAGACAAACAGACAGACAGTAAGAGAGAGAGAGAGAGAGAGAGAGAGAGAGAGAGAGAGAGAGAGACAGAAAGACAGACAGACAGACAGACAGTAAGAGAGAGAGAGAGAGAGAGAGAGAGGAGAGAGAGAGAGAGAGAGAGAGAGAGAGAGAGAGAGAGAGAGAGAGGAGAGAGAGAGAGAGAGAGAGAGAGAGAGAGCAATTTTGAACATTTCTTTTCGAACAATTTTTATTTTTCAGAGGGTAATGGGTTTAAGCAGTACATACTTTTTTTTTTATTACAATAAAAATAAGGGGAAAATATGCATAATGACATAGAATTACAAAGAAAACAATACTCAATCTTAAGCGCTTCGAGTTGTTTGTTTTTACAAGATTCAGCGCTATATAAAATCCATATATTATTATTATTAATCTCTCTCCCTCTTCACACACACACACACACACACACACACACACACACACACACACACACACACCACACACACGCACACACGTGGGCATGCGTCAATGTGTGTATGTGTGTGTGTGTGTGCACGCGTGCGCGCACGTGTGCCGCACGCGTATGTGTAAGCCTGCACACGCACGCACACAACACAAGTACATGAATGATCATACTAATCTTCGGCTGCCACAAGCATAGGCTAACACCCTACCCTTCACAGTCTCCAATCTCACATGTAACATCAGTATGGAGAGAGAGGAGAGAGAGAGAGAGAGAGAGAGAGAGAGAGAGAGAGAGAGAGAGAGAGAGAGAGAGAGAGAGAGAGAGAGAGAGACAGAGAGAGACAGAGAGAGACAGATACAGAGACAGAGATACACAGAGACAGAGACAGAGAGAGAAAGAAAGAGAGACAGAGAGAGAGACCTTGTGATGTGTGATAGGCTATGTGAGAGCTAGGATGCTATACAAGGGAGATAAGACAAGGCTAAGGGGGAAGTAACCAGGAATCAATAAAATGTCTGTTTCAATCAGGCTTCCTCCCTCGCTATCTTTACCATATGGCTTCTTCTTCTTCTTCTTCTTCTTCTTCTTCTTCTTCTGCTGCTGCTGCTGCTGCTGCTGCTGCTGCTGCCCTACCCTACCTCCTACCCTACCCTACCCTACCTTACTATACCATACCCTACCTTACCCTACACTACCCATCCTTACCCTACCTTACCCTACCCTACCCTACCTTACCCTACACTACCCTACTTACCCTATCCTACCTTACCATACACTTCCCTACCTTACCCTACCTTACCCTACCCTATCCTACCTTACTGTACCCTACCTTACCCTACCCTATCCTACCTTACCCTACACTACCCTACCTTACCATTCCCTACCCTACCCTACCACACCACACCACGCCACACCACACCTCACCACACCACGCCACACCACACTACATCATACCACACCACACCACACGACACCACACCACACCACGTCACATCACAGCGCACTACGCCACATCACACCACACCACACAATACTACGCCACACCACACTACACCACACCACGCAACACCATACCACACAACACCACGCCCCACCACGCCACACAACACCACGCTACGCCACACCATACCACACCACACCACACCACACTACGCCACACCACACCACACAACACCACGCCACACCACACCACACCTCACCACCTCACACCACACCATATCACACCACACCAAACCATCACGTTTGTGATGTAGTGTGGTGTGATGTGGCGTAGTGCGCTGTGGTGTGGTGTGGTGTAGTGTGGTGATGTGTGGCGTGGTGTGGTGTGGCGTGGTGTGGCGTAGTGTGGTGTTGTGTGGTGTGGTGTGGTGTGGTGTGGTGTGGCGTGGTGTGGTATGATGTAGTGTGGTATGGCGTGGTGTGGCGTGGTGCAGTGTAGTGTGGTGTTGTGTGGTGTGGTGTAGTATGATGTTGTGTGGTGTGGCGTGGTGTGGGGACTGGGTGTAAAAAAGCACATGAGTGCTTTTTTCATTATCCTCGATATAAAAGAATACAATTTTTGATAAATAAACGTTTCGCCTATCAGACCTTTTTGAATAATTTACCAGACCACTTACTTGTCACAGTTCATCGTAACAGATGTGACTTTTGGGAATTTCTGCATTTTTTTTTTTGGGGGGGGGGTGGGGGTTGGGGGGGGGGGGGGGGGGGGGATCGCGTTTGTTGAACTCTAAATCCATAGCAGTAAAAACTAATGGATAGATCTATAAAGTTCAAATCCACCCCCACCCCCACCCTCCGCACAGCACGCTAGCCCATACAATTGGGGACTGGATGTAAAAAAACAACAACAACACAACAAAGCACATGAGTGCTTATTCCATTATCCTCGAATATAAAAAATAAATAAATAAATAAATAAAGAAGTAGATGAATAAATAAATAAATAACGCGGTCAAAGGTCCAGGGCCCAGTATTAAAACTAGACCCGAGGCACCGTGATCGAGTGGTCTAGGCGGTCAACTCGTGATCCAGAGGTCGCGGGTTCGATCCCCGCTCGGCTCGGTGTTGTGTCCTTGGGAAAGACACTTTACTCCTATTTTCCTCACTCCACCCAGGTGTACAAGTGGGTACCAGCTCTGCTGGGGAAGTATCTGGCGACAGACTAGCGTCCTGTCACAGGGGTGGTGAAAAACCATCAGTTCGCTTAACGCTACAGAAACCGGGATAAGCTCCGGCTCTATGGGCCTTCTGGCTCGAAAGAACATACTTTCTTCCTTTTACCCAAGTCTAACTGTGGTCAGTTTTCCTGCTATAATCAGCACCAGCTGGGTTGGGATGGATAGCAGCTGAGAGCAACTGAAAGTGGGCGAAGCTGACAGCTGTGGCCCCTCCCTCCCCCTCTCAAACAGAATGTTATCCCAGTAGGGATGCCCAGGGAAAGGGGGGATATTGTCAGGATTAATAGCAACCCCCCCCCCCATTCCCTTATGGGATATACCTGGAGACAGCTGGAGAGAATAGCCCAGGACAGAGAAACTCTGGCGGACTGTTGTCGGCGGCCTATGCTCCAGGGGGAGTGATGGGCCTAAGTAAGTAAGTAAGTAAGTAAGTAAGTAAGTAATAGCAACCCCACCTTCTGGAAATTCCATTTCGGGTAGTTCACATATATTGTCCCTCCGTCTCTGTCAACTACCCTCATGGAACTTCACTCAAACTTCGAATTCCCAAAGGTAAGTATTTGTTAATTCTGTGCTAGGAATT
>CM054161.1:6404731-6412231 GCA_028751875.1 Rapana venosa
AGAAAAATCATTCTATGTTGGTAAACACCATTCGATTTTTACGGCAGAATTAGTAGCAGTCTTAATGGCTCTAAATTATGTTCTTGATTTGCCATTGTGTATATTTCAAATCCTTATTTGTGTTGATTCTAAGTCGGTTTTGTATGCTTTAAAATCCTTGTGGTACAAGACAACTTCAAACATTGCATTAGAGATTAATCATGTCATACACCTTTTAACCTTAAAAGGCACAAATGTCACTTTCTGTTGGGTGCCTTCACACAGTGGATTCTTTCCAAATGAGTGGGCTGATAGAGCTGCTAAAAGAGGTGCAAAGCATGAACGGAAATCAGCAACATTGCACGTGCCTTTATCATTACAAGAGGGCTACCACTTATTAGAACAAACATCATGGAAAAAGGTCACAGAAACGTATCACCTAAAAGAGAGATTTCTAAACAGATCTGTCATCAAAACTGATAAAGCAAGAGTCGTGAGTCATTCTAAGGCTTGCTCAAATATCTCCACAGCACGAAGAGTGAATAGTTTGTTTTATAGAATAAAACTTAATGCATTCGTAACCAAATTCAGTAGACACAGTAAATGTCTGTGTGGTGAGAATATTTCTAATACTCATATAATATTTGAATGTAAGAATACAAAAGCTTTTTTACCCCAATTTTCTGAAAACTCCCTTAGAAGCATATTCAATAACTTGAATTTGGCATTTGATATTGCAAAAGGTCTCTGGCAGAGTCCTATAGGACATTTGTTATAGTTTCATTAACGTTAATAACTTTTTATGTTTTTGTTTCGGTTTTTAATTTTTTTTGTATATTGTATCTTTTGCTTTGTGCGGTTTCTTTTCATGATTAGACTACTTTTCCCCCTTCGCTTTTTTCAGTAGGGCCTGCACCACCACCTCAATACTCATACACCCCTTGTATATATGTGGTTTTGTTTTTTTTTCTCGTCTAATATCACTGAGAGTGAACAGACGTAAAATCGAAGACAACAACTATCTCTCTATCTCTCTCTATCTACCTATCTCTATCTATCTATCTACAACACGCACGCACTCACGCACACACACAGGGCTTTGCTCTGGGGAAAAAGCTGGCACACACACACACACACCACACACACACACACACACACCACACACACACACACACACACATATATATATATATATATATATATATATATATATATATATATATATATATATATTATATATATATATATATATATATATATATATCCACACACACACACACTACACTCACACACACACACACACACACCACACCACTTCAAACCACACCACACCACACCACGCCACATACCACACACTCACACACTCACACACACACACACACACACACACACACACACACACACACACACCACACACACACCACACACACACATACACACCACACCAGACAGCTGATGAATGAAGAGATGGCAGTGTGTGTGTGTGTGTGTGTGTATGGGAAGGGGGAGGGGGAATGTGTGCGGGGGAAAATAGGGAGGAGAAGAGAAGGGAGGAGAGGGTGGGGGAAGATAGAATGGCGATCGAATGATCTAACAGATAATGAAAATGAAGCCACATTCATCGGTTACCACAGAGGCTACTTATGATAGCAGAAAGCTGATTGCTTCTTCACCGTGTAATTCTTGATATAATAACACTCAACGCAGAAGGATTCGATGATGACAGAAAGCTGATTATTTCTCTCCATTATCCTGTGGGTCATCATCATCATCAATGCCTTTGTCCCTTATTGGCACGTAGGGCAGCAACAAATGTTCTCCACTCCTGTCTGTCCTGGACCAGCTTCCGAATGGTTCCCCAGGTATGTTGGAAGGTCTTCAGCTCTGCTTCGACAGTCCGACGCCAAGTGTTCTTGGGTCGTCCTCGTTTGCGTTTTCCCTCTGGTGTCCAGTGGAGGGCTGTTCGGGCGATGTTTCCATGTTCCCGACGGCAGATATGCCCTATCCATCCCCATCGCCTATGCATGATGATGTTGTCCATGCTTTCTTGGTTGCAACGGGCAAAAAGTTCTTGGTTGGAGATGGTCTCAGGCCAGAAGATGCGCAAGATTCTTCTGAGATTCTTCGTGTGGAATGTGGATAGTTTGTCGAGGTCACTCTCAGTCATTCTCCAGCACTCCGAGTCGTACAAAAGGGTGGAAAGTACACAGCTCTGGTATAGTCTTAGTTTGGTTCTGGTGCTGTACTGGGACGATTTCCACACATTGTTCAGATTTCTATAAGCATTTCTTGCTTTGCTAATCCGGTTCTTGATGTCGCTGCCTGCTCCGCCGTCATGCATAACAGTGCTCCGAGGTACGTGAACTCTTCAGTTGTTGGTAAATCTTCTCCATTCACTGTGACCGGTGAGGGGTTCTGAACGTTCAGTGTCATCACCTCTGTCTTCTTCTGACTGATTTTCAGGCCTACTTGCTGTGCGAAAGTGCTGAGACGGGATGTCTTCTCTTGAATGTGATGGTCTGTTCCCAGCAAGATTCTGGCAAAGATCATCATCGGACGAATCTCAGAGGCAGTGGACCAACAACTCAGAAAGGAACAGGCAGGTTTTCGACCAGGAAGAATATGCATAGACCAGATCTTCACCCTGCGCAACATCATCGAACAATGCACGGAATGGCAGAGACAGCTGTATACCAACTTCGTAGATTATTCTGTGGGTATTATTAATATAATAACACTCAACACAGAGGGCCTAGGTATTGATGATAACGGAGAGATGATTGTTTTTCTTCATCCTGTTATTACTATGATTATGATTATGATTATGATTATGATTATTATTGTAACACTCAACACAAAGAGTATTGATGATAACAGAAAGCTGATTGCTTCTTCATCTTGTTATTATTGATATAATCACACTCAACAACAACACGCTCCCAACACGTTGGGGGTTGATTTTTTGTTTGTTTGTTTGTTATTTTTTAATATTTCGATCCTCTGCTAGAGATCTGAGGTTTAGGTTTAGCAATGGTGAGATTTCACAAATACGACCATTGTTTTGTTTGTTTGTTTGTCTGTCTGTCTGTCTGTCTCTTTGCTTGTTTGGCTTTTTGTGTTTTTCTCCTTGGTTTCTCTCCTAGAGATCTGAGATTTAGATTTAGCAATGGTGGGATTCCACGAATACGACCGTTGTTTTGTTTGTTTGTCTGTCTGTCTGTCTGTCTGTCTGTTTGTTTGTTTGTTTTATTTTTTTGAGTTTCTCTCCTAGAGCTTCGAGGTTTAGATTATTTAGCAACTGTGAGATTTCACGCATACGACCATTGTTTTGTTTGTTTGTTTGGGGTTTTCTTTATTTTACCCACTATTAAAAATTCATTAACTTTATACACAGTATTGCAAAATTTAGCTGAAATGGTTTGGGCTGAAGAGAGTTTGTTTTGTACCTACCAGCATTGCTTCGGGTTTTTGTTGTTGTTGTTGTTGTTTATGTTTTGGGGGGTTATTTTTATACCACTTAAGTTAAAGTCACGGCAGATTTCCCTGCACAAAATTTAGACTGGTCTTACCGGGGAGAGCGCGTCGCCACAAGAGCAGCGCCACCTATTTTTTTCTTTTCCTGTCTGCATCTGTATTAATTTTGTTTCCCTTTAAGAGTGTTTTTTTTCTACAGAATTTTCCCAGGGACAACTCTCTTGTTGCCGTGGGTTCTTTTACGTGCGGTAAATAATTTTGTGTAACAGACGGGACCTCGGTTTATCGTCTCATCCGAAAGACTAGCACTCAGACCACCACTCATGGTCTAATTGATGGGGGAAGAGTGTCGGGTCCAAACGGGGATCGAACCACCGCACACTTCCGACCCGGACTTTTCGCTTTCTAGACAGGCGCGTTACCTCTAGACCTCCGATCCACTTTCAGTTGTTGCATTACTTTGTACTGTCAAACATGGGGCAACTTGAATTAAACAATTATAACTATTTGTTGCTTTACAAGATTCAGCGCTATATAAATTCCATACATTATTATTATTATCATTATCATTATTATTATTATTTTTATTATTATTATTATTATAACAAAATACAGCTTATTGAATAATTAATTACGTGTCTAGTCACTCTAATGTAGGAATTTGTGATTAGCGAAGTTTATTTGTATGCGTTTAATTAAGACCAAATGGACTGTAGCTGTGAGTGAGTGAGTGAGAGTGTGTGTGTGTGTGTGTGTGTGTGTGTGTGTGTGTGTGTGTGTGTGTGTGTGCGTGCGTGTGTGCATGTGTGTATGTGTGTGTGTATGTGTGTACGTGTGTGTGTGTGTGTGTTTATGTGTGTGTGCGCGTGTGTATGCGCACGTGTGTGTGTGTGTGCGTGTGCGTGTGTGCGTGTTTGTGTGTGCGTGTGTGTGTGTGCGTGTGTGTGTGTGTGTGTGTTTCCTTTTAATGTAAACGTTACCATGGTTTCCGTTACACTTGAATGAGCGTCTGTGCTGTGTAGTTGAGGAGTTTGTTGAGGTAATGTTTAATGTAATGGGAAAATGGCGTTGGAATTTGCTGTACTTGTCAGAAAATGGGCCATGGTATTCGTTTGGGAATCATCAGAGAAAGAAGCGAAAGTATGTAGTGTGTGTGTGTGTGTGTGTGTGTGTGTGTGTGTGTGTGTGTGTGCGTATGTGTGTGCGCGCGCGCGCGTGCACTATCGCTAATGAGCTTGCGAGTGTGCAAAGTCCATACCCACATGCAAAGAGTATTTGTTGTATAAATAAGTGAATACAACAAAACAAAAATCCTTAACAAAAAAGTTACCCAATCAAACATTAGGTTTAAATTAATATATATATATATAGAAAAGTAACTGAATCCTAAGATAAAAGGTAAAGGTGTCCCATAACCTATGCAGTAGTTGGAGAGCGAGGCATCAGAGACCTCAGCTTCTCCAGGGACCAGCATATTGTGGGCGGCGCCCATCTCCTCTCCCTCGCTGCTTTACCTTCCTTGACCCTAAGGAGGGCAGGTACCCATTTACAGCTGGGTGAACTGGATGAACTGTACTGAAACCAAGGCGCGCAAATGGTCACCCATCCAAGTGGTAACCACGCTCGATGCTGCTTAACCTTGGCTGGGGGGAAAAGCGAGTGCTCTGACCACTGAGCTATCCCGTCCCCATACAACCTTGACAAACTCACTGGCCTAGTGACAGTACAACAGCATCAACAGAGAGGACAGCGCACAGGAGAGAACGTAGGGTGGGAAAGGGGAGAGGGGGAGAGGGAGAGGAGGAGAGGGGGAGAAGGGCTGGAGAGTGGGAGGAGCTGGAGGGGGAGAGGAGGGAGAGAGGAGGGAGAGAGGAGAGAGAAGGGGGAGGGCGGGGGAGAGAACTTGTTGCCACCGATGTAATTGTACTCACGGTAATCATCAACGATGATGGTGATGATGATTATGTTGACAGAAAAGGGACATCACTCGCCTGTGTTAATTAAGGGGCGCTAACTGTGAGAATGGGGGGGATGTTGACGGTAGGTTGATGCGACAATGGTCATCATGGTGTTGAACAGAGTAAGGCAATGACAATGACAATGACAAATTCTTTTATTTCGAGGATAATGAATAAGCACTCATGTGCTTTTTTACATCCAGTCCCCGGCAGCATCACAAAGCGTCTGTTCGTTAGCGGACGCTCAGTTTGGTAATGAGACTATTAAACGATGTTGATGGCGGTGGTGATTATGACATAAGTGTTGTGTTGATGTAGGTGATGATATTGATCATGATTAATCTATTATTGATGATGATATTGAGGATGATGTTGACATACTGATCACGATATTGATGCTGTTGTTCATACATGTTATCATAATGGTGATGAGGATGTTGGTGGTGGTAATATTTATCATGGTGATGATTACTATGATATTCTTCTTGGTTCCAATGCTCAGACAGCAAACTATTGTTGGTTGTTACATAAGAGAAAGTATGTTTGCGCTGTCGTTAAGCGCCTGGCAAGTCAGGCCCAGCGCATCCGACCTCCGTGTGGTAGAGAAATGTTATATTTTAAGTCTTTCTTGGGGGGAAAAAAGGCAGGAGAATGGACCAGGAAGACAGAAAATAGACAAGAAGGAGGAGGTGACAGGAAGAAATGGAACAAGGCAGAAACAAAGAGAGGGACAGAAAAGAGGGAATTCCTAGCACAGAATATTCAGAAGGCGGAGATACTGTTTATACTGACAGGCCCCTGGCATCCCTACGAGGGAATAACAATGATGAGTATGACGATGTTTGTAGCAATAACGGTGATGACGATCTTGACACCGTTAACGATGACACCAACGACGACGATGATAATGAGGATAATGCCTACATAATATGTAACACACTCCTCCCACATTAGTTATTCTTTTAGTCACCGTGTATATTAATGAAATCTTATCAAGAAACAACAACAACAACAACAAAGAAACTGCAGAAACAAGTGTGTGTGTGTGTGTGTGTGTGTGTGTGTGTGTGTGTGTGTGTGTGTGTGCGCGCGCGCGCGTGTATATGTGGGTATGTGTGTGTGCGCACGCGCGCGTGTGTGTCTGTGTATGTGTTTCTGTGTGTGTGTGTGTGTGTGTGTGTGTGTGTGTGTGTGTGTGTGTGTATATAGAGAGAGAGAGAGCGAGAGAGAGAGAGGGAGGGAGACAGACAGTGTCAGTGAGACAGACAGACAGAGACAGAGACAAACAGACAGACAGACAGAAAAAAACATTCAAACAGACAGACAGACACACACACACTACACACAAAACACACTACACACACACTACACACACATATACACACATATTATCCCCACACACACATTA
This sequence comes from Rapana venosa, assembly GCA_028751875.1. NCBI lineage: Eukaryota > Metazoa > Mollusca > Gastropoda > Neogastropoda > Muricidae > Rapana > Rapana venosa. The sequence continues at coordinate 6,411,551 of CM054161.1, forward strand.
CCCCCCCCCCCCCCCCCCCCACACACACACACACACTATACCCCCCCCATCCCCCACACTACACACACACTAACTCCTACCCCCCCCCCCCCACACACCACACACACACTAACCTCCCCCACACACATATAGACACACTACCCCCCCCCCCCCACCCCATGCCACCCCCCCTTCCCCCACAACACACACGATTTTTTTCTCTCCTTATCCTACTAATGATCATAACACGAATAACACAGAGGGAAAAAAACACCAAACGACAGAACACTTTATCGAATTTCATACACACACACACACACACACTTACCCCCCTCCCCACACACACACACACACTTACCCCCCCCCCCCCCCCCCCCCCCCCCCCCCCCCACACACACACACACACACGCACGCGCGCGCGCACCACACTTACACACACAGTCATACACACATACATGCACACACACGAGCGCGCGCGTTAAACACACATACACACACACACTTACACAAACACACTTACACACACACACACACACACACACGCTCACTCACACACACACACACACTCACTCACTCACTCACACACACACACACAACACAAACACACACACACACACACACACACACACACACACACACACACACACGGGAGTCCAAGCGAATTTTGTTCAGCAGACCATTACATTTATTTATTACTGTCCA
>CM054161.1:6424731-6437231 GCA_028751875.1 Rapana venosa
CCCCCCCCCCCCCCCCCCTCACCCCCCCCCCCCTCCCCCATCCATCCCCCATCCTTTCCTCCATCCTCCCATCTCCTCTCCCACCCCCTCCCCATCCTCTCCACTCCCCCATCCTTTCCTCCATCCTCTCCTCCACCCCTCCATCCTCTCCTCCACCCCCCCATCCTCTCCTCGACCCCCCATCCTCTCCTCCACCCCCCATCCTCTCCTCCACCCCCCCCATCCTCTCCTCCACCCCCTCATCCTCTCCTCCATCCCCCCTCCCATCATCCTCTCCTCCATCCCCCTCCCATCATCCTCTCCTCCATCCCCCCTCCCATCATCCTCTCCTCCACCCCCTCATCCTCTCCTCCATCCCCCCTCCCATCATCCTCTCCTCCATCCCCCCTCCCATCATCCTCTCCTCCACCCCCCTCACCCTCCCTCCCCCCTCATTCTTTCCTTCCCCTCCACTCATCTAGTTGTTGTTTTTTTCAAGTTCAGCGTATTTGTCAGACAGAAAGAAGCAAAAGTTGGCAAATAATTCGTCAGGTTTTCTAGGTACCCCCAACAAATCGTTTTGTGGTTGACCACAGTGAACTGATTCCTCACCTCCTCTATCCCGTAATCCCGTGGATCACCACTGCAAGATTTTGCAACCAGCTTCCTCCATTCCCCACGGTCCTCTGCTTTCCGTCGCAATTTGTTCCACTCAAGGCCAGTCCACTCTCTGATGTTGTCTTCCCATCGTTTTCTCTGTCTGCCTCTTCTTCATCTCCCCCCTTGTACTGTTCCCTGTAGTAGGACAGTCTTGGCCAGTCCAGATGTTCGTGTGATGAGCCCATACCACTTTAATTGTCGTCTTTTCACTGAAGTCAGGAGCTCTTCAAATTCACTGACGGACAAAGAAATGACTTCTGCTTTGGAGTTTTAAGTTTGGCTACACAGTAGTCAAAGTACTCTCTCTTTCTCAAAGCTAAGGTTAAGCAGCGTTGAGCGTGGTTACCACTTGGATGGGTGACCGTTTGCTCACCTTGGCTTCAGTACAGTCCCCCAGTTCACCTAGCTGTAAATGGGTACCTGCCCTCTTTAGGGTCAGGGAAGGTAAAGCAGCGAGGGAGAGGAGATGGGCGCCGCCCTCAATATGCTGGCCCCTAGAGAAGTGAGGTCTCTGATGCCTGACTCCCCTACAACCACATAGGTTACGGGAACACGTTGACTTTGACCAGTGAAATACAGTAGAAATTTAAAACGTATTCCAGGTGATACAAATGCATTGGAAAGAATCGTGGTTAGTTTCAGTCAAGAGAATGTAGAACTGAAGCTAGTGAAAAACAAAGAATCCTGATTCAAATACTTGAAACCAAATAAACAAAATTTCGCACAGAGATCACAATAGCCTACGAGAAAGTAAACTCCAGAATTAAAAACGCTATCGGACCATTCGAAGAGCTCCTGACCTCAGTGAAAAGACACAAACTGAAGCGGTACGGGCACATCCTACATAAAACGGACATCTGGACTGGCCAAGACTGTCCTATAGGGAACAGTACAAGGAGGGAGACGAAGAGGCAGACAGAGAAAACGATGAGAAGACAACATCAGAGAGTGGACTGGCCTTAAGTGGAACGATATGCTGTAGAAAGCTGAGAATCGTGAGGAATGGAGGAAGCTGGTTGCAAAATCTTCAGTGGTGCCCCAACGGTCTACTAGACAACGGGATAGGTGAAGGAAGGTGAAGGCAAACATGATTATTGTAGATACTAAATAAGCCAAGGCTGACTGTCAGTCATAATTTGATGTAGACTTATTATAACACTCAATCAATCAATCAATCAGGAAGGTGGCAGGATGGTTAAGACGTTCGCCTGCCAACAAGTTAACCGTGAGGTTCTGGGTTCGATTCCCAGCTTCGCCCTTTCTTCCCAGTTTGACAACAAAATTTGAACTGAATGTCAAAGTCCTTCGGATGAGACTATAAACCGAGGCCCCGTGTTCGAACACATGCAGAACATCTTGCGCATACGATAAACCCTGTTCCGCTTTTCGGAAGAGTAGGCCATTGTGTGCCGGTGGAAACAGATGACAAAATTTACAAAATCGCATACACACGGGAACTGGTTGTAAAAAAAGCACATGAGTGCTTATTCCATTATCCTCGATATAAAAGAATAAATCAATAAATAGATAGATAAATAAAAATCAATCAATCAATCATTCAATCTATCCATCCATCCATCCATCAACCACTCACTCACTCACTCACTCACTCACTCCTTTGACCAAGATAGTTATCTAGGGGGGACAGAACGGACATGTCGCATCGATCCACACTTTACTCCAGGCTGGTCTGTCTGTCTGTCTGTCTGTCTGTCTAGTCTGTCTGTCTGTCTGTCTTCAGCCTTTAGCAGCAGCAGCAACACAACACAGCCATGTCCAGGCCGTGTGGTCCAGTCTGTGATGTTAGTTCTGCATCATCCAGTTCTTCCTCTGTCTGTCTGTCTGTCTGTCTGCCCCTAAATCTTCCTCTCTTTATTGCGGCAGCCTCCGAAAGACAAGGTCATTTTGTTCCGACAAAATGAATTGACAAGCTCGTGGGACTGGATGTAAAAAAAAGAAGAAGAAGAAGCGCATGAGTGTGTTGTTGCATTATTCCTGAAATGAAAGAAATATGTCTGTCTCTGTCTCTCTGTCTGTCTCTCCTTCCCTCTCTCCCCCCTCTGTCTGTCTGTCTGTCTCTGTCTGCCTGTCTCTGTCTGTCTGTCTGTCTGTCTGTCTCTCCTTCCCTCTCTCCCCCCTCTGTCTGTCTGTCTGTCTCTGTCTGCCTGTCTCTGTCTGTCTGTCAGTCTGTCTCTCCTTCCCTCTCTCCCCCCTCTTTTACTTATGACATCTCAAAATGAGAATATACTATATAATTTGGCATTGTATACTTACAAAGCTTTGAGAATATTATATACTGAGGCCACATAATTTATAGAGCTGTAATACATTTATATATTTTTTTTTTTAAACGGAAGAACGCCTGTTAAAATGTTGTATGATGCTTATAGAAATTCATATTCAACTTCATACTTGTGTTAATATCATGTGTATCCCCTTCAGAAAGGGGCCTAGGCCTAAATCTGAATAAACGTTTCGCATTCGCATTCTCTCCCCCCTCTGTCTGTCTGTCTCTGTCTGTCTGTCTCTGTCTGCCTGTCTCTGTCTGTCTGTCTGTCTGTCTCTCTCCCTCCCTCTCAATCTGTCTCTCTGTGTCTCCATCTGTCTGTTTGTCTGTCTCTCTCTCAGAGCTGAAGTTGGCTGCACTGCATGCACAAACAAGAAGTGAAAGCCCAATGAACAATGTCTGATTCAATCACTCACTCTGCCGTAAACAGACAATGCTCTCTCTCTCTCTCTCTCTCTCTCTCTCTCTCTCTCTCTCTCTCTCTCTCTCTCTCTCTCTCTCCCTCTCTCTCTCAATCTCAGTGCCGACTCCACTCTCCCCAAAAGTCCTTCAGATGAGACTATAAACCGAGGTCCCGTGAGCGAACGCACGCAGAACATCTTGCGCACACGTTAAATCCTGTTCCGCTTTTCGTAAGAGTAGGCCATTGTGTGCCGGTGGGAACAGATGACAAAATTTACAAAACCGCATTCACACGGGGACTGGGTGTTAAAAAGCACATAAGTGCTTATTCCATTATCCGCGATATAAAAGAATAAAATAAAAAGAATAAAATGAACATAAAATCTCTCTCTTTCAATCTTTTTCTCTCTCAATCTCTCTCTCTCTCTCTCTCTCTCTCTCTCTCTCTCTCTCTCTCTCTCTCTCTCTCTCTCTCTCTCTCTCTCTCTTTCTCTCTCTCTCGTGTATGGGTATTGCACTTATTTTTATTATCATGACATTCAAATTGTATGAGTATAATTAAAGAGTATAATTAAAAAGTGTTGGTGTTGTTGATCGTGTGCTCTGTGAGTATTATATATTTAGTATTATCCCTCACACACACACACACACACACACACACACACACACACACACACACACACACACACACACACACACACACACACACACACACTCACTCACTCACTCACACACACACATACACACACACACACACACACACACACACACACACACACACACACACACACACACACACACACACACACACACACACACACACACACACACACACACACACACACTCACTCACTCACATTCTCTCCCTCAATGACTGTATAGGTTTAGATTCTTCTTTTGTTTTGTTTCTTGTTTTTATTGTGTGAATATATGAGTATTGAGTTTATTTCATTATCATGACATATAATTTGAAACGAGTATAATCAAAAATGAGTGTTGATGGTGATCGTGTACTGTTTTGGGAATTATAAATTGGATATTATCTTTGAAATACACACACACACACTCTGTCTCTGTCTCTCTCTCTCCCACCTTTTATCGTTTTGCTTATAGTTATGGTGTATCCTGATGAAGGATTCATATTTTATATTTTCAATACTTATTGGACTTGTCCTCTGCACTTAAGTCTTAACGAGTGCCCTATTTCAATATCTTATTGTTATGTGTAACAAGTATATGTACCATTTGATAATGTGTAGATGTTTATCTTTATGACTGATTAAGTTTGGTTGTTATTCTTCTTGGTTTTGCATGTTGTTGTTGTTGTATGGTTTCTTTTCTTTCATGTTTTCTACTTTGTTGTTCTGGGTTTTTCTTTCTCTTTTGTTTGTTATGTTTGTTTTGGTTGTGGTTGGTTTTGTGTTTTTTTGGGGTGGTTGGGTGGGTGGGGGGTTGATGGGGGATGTTTTTAGGGTTTTCTTTTATTAGTTTCCGTTCGGGGGGGATGGGGAGTTGTTGGGTGGGGGGGCCTTTTAAAGGGTTATTTCCCATGTTTTACTGTAGACTGTATAAGTGTGGGTTATTATTAAGATGTATCCCTACGGTGCGGGGATTCTGGTTTAAAAAGACATGAGGTGCTTGATTCATTATCTCGAAATAAAGAATTTGTCATTTGTCATTTGTATTCTCTCTCTCTCTCTCTTCTCTTCTCTTTCTCTCTTTCTTTGTGGTCTGTGTCTTTTCTTCATCTGTCTCCACTTTGGATTCTACTCTTTCTCTTTTGAGTAAGCTTTGTGTGGATTTTTAATGTTTTCTTGTTATTTAATTTGTCGTGCTATAGTTGGTACTGTTATAGAAGGCTGGAGTGTAAAAAAGCAACTGTATGCTTATTTCTTCACCTTCTGAAATAAAATTTGAATTCATCATTTCAATCAATCAATCAATCAATCTCTCTCTTCTTCTCTCTCTCTCTCTCTCTCTCTCTCTTCTCTCTCTCTTCATCTCTCTCAACTTCTTTTCAATCTCTCTAAATCTCTGTGTGTGTGTACATTTGAATTTTTAAATTATTGTTAATTGTTGGCTGTTTGTAGTGAGCGGTTGAATGCAAGCGCTGGATTTGTATTCGAAAGATATAGCGCTTATATAAATTTCATTTATTTATTATTATTATTATTATTATATTTTATTATTTTATTATTATTAATCTCTCTCTTTCTCAACCTCCCCCTCTCTCTCCCTCCCTTTTCTTCCCCCTCTCTCTCCTCACTCCTCTCGGAGCTAAAGATCTGAGTACGTTGAATGCACATACGAAGAGTAGAGCGAGAGCCAAATGAACAACGTTGACTCATCTCTCACTCACTCTACCCTAAACATCAATGCTATAAAGAGCAGAGCACTAGAAGAAGCACGCCCGAAGCGCTGTAGACACCCATTGACAAGCAGGCCCCCGACCCAGATTGCCAATGCAGCAGACAGCAGTTAACCTTTAGATGCAGACGGTCACAACACAGCACTTAACCCGCTGAGGCCAGACAGCTTCACGCGCGCTATAGCCGAGTGGCTAAACACCGTCAATCTTACGAATAGCACGAAGTCCGGGTTCGAATCTTGGCTGTGACTGTGATAAGGCTGGGATTTTGGCCGATCTCCACAAGTGCATATCTGCCGTGCTTTAATTTCTTTCGTGTCGTATATATCACAAAACACGTTCAGAAGATCAATATGCACGTTAAGATCCTGTATCCATGTAGGTTACGGAAACACGAAATACCAGATACATCCCCGAAGAAGAAATGCGGCTACTGCATGATAGGCGGGTTAAGAAAACAAACAACCCCACGGTAGCTAGAACTTACTTTGGTGTAGTTATGAAAACTCGTAGTCCGAAGAAAAAATCAGATTAAATGTACGTGTGGTGGATGGTGGTTAGTGTGGAGAGTGGTGGGGTGGTGGTTGGGAGTGTGGTGGTGGTATGTGGTGGTGAGTTGTGTGGTGTTGTGGTGGTGTAGTGGTTGATGTGAGTGCGTTGATGAAAATATGAGTGGTGGTTGTGGTGGTGGTGTGGTTGGTGGTGTGTGGTGGTGTGTGGTGGTGGTGTGGTTGTGGTGGTGTGTGGTGGTGGTTGTGGTGGTGGTGTGGTGGTTGGTGGTTGTGGGGTGGTGGTGTTAGTGGTGGTGGTGGTGGGTAGTGGTGGTGGTGTGGTTGGTGGTGGTGGTGGTAGTAGTGGTGGTGGTAGTTGGGTGGTGGGGTGTTGGGTGTGGTAGTGGTGGTAGGTGGTGGGGTAGGGTGGGGGTGGTGGTGGTTAGTGGTGGTGGTAGTGTGGTGGTGGGTAAGTGGTGGTGGTGTGTGGTGGTGGTGGGTAGTGTGTAGGTGGTGGTAGTAGTGGTGGTGGTGATGGTAGTGGTGGTTGTGGTGGTGGTAGTGGTTGTGGTGATGGTGGTGGTGGTGGTAGTAGTGGTGATGGTGGTGGTGGTAGTGGTGATGGTGGTGGTGGTAGTGATGGTGGTTGTGGTGGTGGTATTGGTGGTAAATGTGGTGATGGTGGTGGTGGTGTGGTGGTGGGGTTGTGGTGGTGGTGATGGTAGTGGTGGTGGTGATGGTAGTGGTTGTGGTGATGGTAGTGGTGGTTGTGGTGGTAGTGGTGGGTGGTGTTGGTGATAACATTGTGTGTGTGTATGTGCCTGCGCGCGCACACGTATGCTTACACACAAAACACACACACACTCCAACTCCACCACACCTAACCCCCCCCCCATCCTTTACCCCCACCCCCTTCCTACCTGCCTTCTCAACCCTCCCCCCCACCCCCCCCCCCCTCACACACCCACAAACACTACACACCACTCACACACACATCACACACACGCCGCACACACCCACCCTACACACACAACACACAACACACCACACACACACACACACACACACACACACACGCACGACACACACACACACACACACACACAACACACACACAAAACCACCCAAATAAAACGATACAAGGCGGACGGAATATGCAGGCAAAGGCATGGCGTTTGAGAAGAGCAGCCTGACGTTTGCCAAGAATGAATAGCAGAAAAATGTAGGGCGGGGAGTGAGAGATTTGAAGAAGATGAGGCAGATTGGAGAGAGGGAGAGGAGATGGAGAGAGAGGGAGTTTTGAGAGGGAGAGGGAGTGAGAGGTAGAGGGAGGGATTGAGAGAGGGGGAGAAGGAGAGAGGGAGGAAGGAGAGATGAGGGAGGGAGAGAGGGGTGGAGAGAGTGGAGAGGGAGAGGAGGAGAGGAGAGGGGAGAGAGAGAGGGGGAGGGAGAGTGAGTGAGTAGAGGGGAGGAGAGAGAGGGAGGAGAGAGAAGGAGAGAGGAGGGGAGATGAGAGGGGAGGGAGAGGAGGAGGAGGAAAGAGAGAGGGAGGAGGGAGGAGAGAGGGAGAGGGAGAGGGTGAGGGAGAGAGGAGAGGAGAAGAGGAGAGAGAGGGGGGAGTGGAGAGGAGAGAGGGAGGGTGAGAGAGGGAGAGGGAGAGGGAGAGAGGAGAGGAGAGAGAGGAGGGGGGAGAGAGAGAGAGGGGAAGGATGGAGAGTGAGTGAGGGAGAGAGGGGGGAGGAGGAGAGAGGGAGAGAGGGGGGAGAGAGGGAGAGGAAGGGGAGAAGGGAGGGGAAGGAGAGGAGTGGAGAGTAGAGGAGGGGAGAGGAGAGGGAGATAGAGAGAGGGGAGGAGAGGAGAGGGAGAGAGAGGGAGTGAGAGAGAGGGGAAGGAGAGAGAGAGGGATAGAGAGAAAGAGGGGGGGGGGGAGATGGAGAGAGAGAGAGAGGGAGAGAGGGATAGAGAGAGAGGGGGGGGAGATGGAGAGAGAGAGAGAGAGTGAGAGAGGGTAGGAGAGAGGAGGAGGAGAAAGAAAGAAGAGGGAGGAGGGGAGAGGAGAGAGGAAGCAGAGAAAGGGGACAGAGAGAGAAAGAAAGAAAGAGAGAGAAACAAAGAGAGAGAGAGAGTGAGAGACTGACAGATAGAGATAGTGTGTGTGTGTGTGTGTGTGAGAGCGAGAGAGATAGAGAGAGAGGACAGGAACAGATACAGAGAGACAGAAAGACAGAGAGAGAGAGAGGGAGAGAGAGAGAGATAGAGGGAGAGAGAGAGAGAGAGAGAGAGAGAGAGAGAGAGAGGAGAGAGAGAGAGATGAGAGAGAGAGAGAGAGAGAGCGTGCGGGCGCGGGCGCGCAGAGAGGGAGGGAGAGAGAGAGAGAGTGAGAGAGAGAGAGAGAGAGATGAGAGAGAGAGAGAGAGAGAGAGAGAGAGAGAGGACACGACAGAGTGTGAGAGAGAGAGAGAGAGAGAGAGAGAGAGAGAGAGAGAGAGAGAGAGACAGACAGACCAACAGACAGACAGACAGACAGAAAGACAGAGATAGAGAGAGTTTCTTCCGATGCTTTGCCAAAGTAATGAATAGCAAAATGTCAGGACGAGTGAGAGGGCGGGGGGGGGGGGGGGGGGGGGTTAAGGGTACAGTTCGGGGGGGGGGGGGGGGGGGGAACCGTCAAACCAATTGAAGCAGACGACGGTTTTCCCCGTTTGAAGGAAGGGGACAGATTTCAAGGGCCAAAAATAGTCTGCTGCCAAGTGAAGTGTCTGGTTTCTAGTGAAAGGAAATTGAAAAGAAGACGAAGAAGAAATGATGTGTGTGTGTCTCTGTGGGTGTGTGTGTGTGTGTGTGTTGTTGTCTTGTGTGTGTGTGTGTGTGTGGTTGTGTTTGTGTTGTTGTGTGTTGTGTCTGTTGTTGTGTGTGTGTTTGTTGTTGTGTGTGTGTGTTGTGGTGTGTGTGTTGTGTGAGTGTGTGTGTGTGTGTGTGTGTTGTGTGTGTGTGGTGTGTGTGTGGTTGTGTGTGTGTGGTTGTGTGTATGTGTGTGTGTGTGTGTGTGTGTGTGTGTGTTGTGTTTGTGTGTGTGTTGTGTGTGTTGTTGTGTGTGTTGGTGTGTGTGTGTTGTGTGTGCTGTGTGTGTTGTGTGTCTGTGTGTGTCTATATGTGTGTGTGTCTGTGTGTGTTGTGTGTCTGCGTGTGTCTGTGTGTGTGTGTGTGTGTGTCTGTTGTGTGTGTGTTGTGTGTCTCTGTGTGTTGTGTGTGTGTGTGTTGTGTGTCTCTGTGTGTTGTGTGTCTGTGTGTGTGTGTTGTGTTCCTGCGTGTGTCTGTGTGTTGTGTGTCTCTGTGTGTTGTGTGTCTCTGTGTGTGTCTGTGTGTTGTGTGTCTCTGTGTGTGTGTTTCTGTGTGTTGTGTATCTGTATGTGTGTGTGTGTCTGTGTGTGTGTCTCTGTGTGTTGTGTGTTGTGTGTCTCTGTGTGTTATGTGTCTCTGTGTGTTGTGTGTCTGTGTGTGTGTGTCTGTGTTGTGTGTCTGTGTGTGTTGTGTGTCTGTGTGTCTGCGTGTGTTGTGTGTCTCTGTGTGTTGTGCGTGTCCCTGTGTATCTCTGTCTGTTGTGTGTCTCTGTGTGTTGTGTGTCTCTGTGTGTGTGTGTCTGTGTGTGTGAGAGAGAGAAAGAGAGAGAGAGAGAGATGAGAGAGAGAGAGAGAGAGAGAGAAGGTGGGGGAGACACACACACACACACAACACACACACACACACACACACACACACACACACACACACACACACACACACACACACACACACACAAACAAACAAAACAACACACACACACAGAGAAACGGCAGAATCAATAACAATAAAAACAAAATGTGGAAGGCAGCATCGCTTGCAGACGATTTTCTCCTGGAGAGACAGTTTACAGCTGCCGCTGTATGACAAGGGGAGGTTACCAGGACAAAGGAACGACAGAAGAAATATGAATAAAGAGAGCAGTTCACTTCTCCTTCCCTACCTGCTTCCTTCCTTCCTTCCTTTTCCTCCTGACAAATATTTTAATTTCTTCTTCTTCTTCTTCTTCTTCTTCTTCTTCTTCCCTTCTTCTTCTTCCCTTCTTCTTCTTCGTCTTCTTCTTCTTCTTCTTCTTCTTCCCTTCTTCTTTTATATCGAGGATAATGGAATAGGCTTACGTGTGTTTATTATTATTATTATTATCTTTCTTTCGTGTGCTTATTGTGCTTATTATTATTATTATTATTATATTATTATTATTACTCTTTTATATCGAGGATAATGGAATAAGCTTTCGTGTGCATTTTTTAAAATGTACATCCAGTCCTCGTGTGTATGCGGTTTTGTAAAGTTTGTCATCTGTTCCCATCGGCACACAATAGCCTACTCTTCCAAAAAGTGGAACGGGTTTTAACCTATTTTATTCTTTTGTATCGAGGATAATGGAATAAGCACGTATGTGCTTTTTTACATCCGATCCCCGTGTGTATGCAGTTTTGTAAAGTTTGTCATCTGTTCCCACCGGCACACAATAGCCTACTCTTCCGAAAAGCGGAACGGGTTTTTAACGTTATCAAAAAAGTTTTTTTTAATTTTATTCTTTTATATCGAGGATAATGGAATAAGCACTTATGTGCTTTTTTTTTTACATCCAATCCCCGTGTGTATGCAGTTTTGTAAATTTTGTCATCTGTTCCCGCCGGCACACAATGGCACGGGTGTTTGACGTGTGCGCAAGGTGTCCCATAACCTATAAAGTCGTAGGGGAGTGAGGCATCAGAGACCTCAACTTCTCAAGGGGCCAGCATATTGAGGGCGGCGCCCATCTCCTCTCCCTCGCTGCTTTACCTTCCCTGACCCTAAAGAGGGCAGATACCTATTTACAGCTGGGTGAACTGGGGGGACTGCACTGAAGCCAAGGCCCGCAAACGGTCACCCAACCAACTGGTAACCACGCTTGAAGCTGCTTAACTTGGCTGGGGGAAAGCGAGTGCTCTGACCACTGAGCTGTCCCGTCTCCTATTAATAGATATCCGACAACAGTACAAACAAGCATGCTTATAATTATGTTCGTACTTTTGCTGTTTGCGTATACACAAGAGTACTATGTCCAATTTTTCGTTGTTGAAATAATGGAATAATATAACAAACACACACACACACATACACGCTCGGGGGTACACTCAAGTGCGTACAAACATACACACACGCACGAGCGCGCGCGCGTACACACACACACTCCCCCCATTCTCTCTCATACACAAACACACTCACACAAACAACAACCCCCACATCACACACACCATCACCCCCACCACCACCACATACCATCACCCCCCACCACTACCACACACACACCATCACCCTTCCCTCTCTCTCACACACACACCATCACTACCCCCCCCCCCTCCACACACACACACACACACACACACACACACACATACACCATCATCCCCCCTCCACACACACCATCACCCCTCACACACACACACACACACACCATCACCCACTCCCTCCACCCCCCACCACACAAACACACCATCATCCCCCCACCCCCCCAACATACACGCATACACAAAAGCAGAAGATTGGCATTGATTTTTTTTCCCAAGGAGGAGGATGTCTGTATTGAAGTAAGTATGTATGTAGGTAGGGATGGATGTAGGGAGGGAAGGAAGGAAGGAAGGAAGGAAGGAAGCAAATAGCCTACGGGCATTCGAGAGGCTGTGTCGCCAGCTATTTGCTTCTGTTGCTGCTGTTGCTGCTGCTGTTGTTGTTGCTGCTGCTGTTGAAGCAACAAGAATTCAGATGAGGTTGTGTGTGTGTGTGTGTGTGTGTGTGTGTGTGTGTGTGTGTGTGTGTGTGTGTGTGTGTGTGTGAGTGTGTGTGTATGTGTGTGTGAGTGTGTGTGTGTGTGTGTGTGTGTTTGTGTGAGTGTTTGTGTGTGTGCGTTTGTTTGTTTGTGTGTGAGTGTGTGTGTGTGTGTGTGTGTGTGTTGTGTGTGTGTGTGTGTGTGTGTGTGTGTGTGTGTGTGTGATATCTTCAGTTTCAATTAGTGATTTTTAGACAGGAAAAAATGTAACAAGAACAAGCAAACGATAACTGAAAAATGTCAGATAACACTATTGAATAAAGTAATAGTGATAAGTAATAGTGTTGTGTGTGTGTGTGTGTGTGTGTTGTGTGTGTGTGTGTGTGTGTGTGTGTGTGTGTGTGTGTGTGTGTGTGTGTGTGCGTGTGTGTGTGTGTGTGCTTGGATTGTGTATGTTGTACATGAAGTGTTGTAAGGCTGCAGGTATGTGTGAGAGTG
>CM054161.1:6444731-6449731 GCA_028751875.1 Rapana venosa
TGAGAGAGAGAAATAGAAATAGGAAGAGGAGAGGAGAGAGAGAGAGAGAGAGAGAGAGAGAGAGAGAGAGAGAGAGAGAGAGACAGAGAGAGAGAGAGAGACAGAGAGGGAGAGAGAGAGTGAGAGAGAGAGAGTAAGTACAGCTTTATACTGCATCCATATCAAAACAAAACCAATGATCATCATCACCACCACCACCACCACAACGTACACCACCACCACCACCATTGCTACCACCACCACCATCATCATCATCATCATCATCATCATCATCATCATCACCATCACCACCATCCTCCTCCTCCTCATTCCCTTGACCAAGATGGTCATCAGGTGGACACGAGGGACACTTTGATCGATAGTTCAGTCCAGGCTGGTCTGTCTGTCTGTCTGTCTGTCTGTCTGTTTTCAGCCTTTGGCAGCAACACAACACAACACAGCCATGTCCAGGCCGTGTGGTCCAGTCTGTGATGTTAGTTCTGCATCATCCAGCTCTTCCTTCCCCTGTCTGTCTGTCTGTCTGTCTGCCCCTGCTGCGTCCTCCTCCCTCCAGTGTTTGTCCCCTGCAGGACAACAGTCTTGGCAAGAAAGCTGTGACACGTGACAACACCACGCCAGCTTCCTCCTCTTTCCAACAACAACAGCCAGAAATAAAAACCAAATGTCTGATAGAAAGGTAAAGGTACAAAAAGGTAAAGGTGTCCCATAACCTACGCAGTCGTTGGGAAGCGAGGTGTTAGAGACCTCAGCTTCTCTAGGGGCCAGCATTTTCAGGACAGTGCCCATCTCCTCTCTCCCTCGCTCTTTACCTTCCCTGACCCTAAAGAGGGCAGGTACCCATTTACAGCTGGGTGAATTGGGGTACTGTCATCATCATCATCAGACCCGTGACCTTGGCGGTCGGGGGAGACACGAAAGACGATGCCGTGGTAAGCCTCCTCCATCCATCTTGGTCCTCGGCTCTGCGCAGTAGTGCCGAGTCATTCATCCTGGTCCATTCTCTGATGTTGTCCATCCATGACTTGTTCTGTCTTCCCCTCTTTCTGCCACCTTCGAGTGTTCCCTGCAGTACCGTTTTTGGCAGAGTGTTGTGGCGGGTGACGTGGCCGAACCATGTCAGCTTTTTCTTCTTGACGATGGTGAGAAGGGGTTCCTGTGGACCTGCCAGCCGTGTTATTTGGCTCTTGACAAATTCGTTGGTCTTTCGTTCTCTCCAGGATATGCCCAGTAGTTTTCTATGGCATTTTGTTTCAAATGACTGGATTCGCTTTGCTGTTTCAGCAGTCAATGTTGGGGTACTGTACTGAAGCCAATAAATAAAACACCCACACACAAAACCTTTCTCTTGTCACGCTGATATCAATACAGAAAAACGGCAGGAAATAACACATCCACCCTTTCATTAGCCATGATATAATCGAAAATAAATAAGTGAAACAAAAACCAGAGAGAAAGAAAGAAAGAACATAGATAGATAGATAGATAGGTAGGTAGGTAGGTAGATGGGTAGATAAGTCGAAAGGTAGATAGATAGATTCAAATTCAAATTCTTTTGATTCGATGATGATGAATAAGTACCTATTTACTTTTTCGACATCCAGTCCCCGCCCTTTTGAGAGAGAGAGAGAGAGAGAGAGAGAGAAGAGGAGATGAGAGAGAGAGAGGAGAGAGGGGGGGGGGGGGGGAGAAAGAAAGAGAGAGAGGCACACAGATAGACAGACAGACAGACAGATAGAGACAGAGAGACTGAGAGACAGAGAGATTCTAACTCAAATTTAAATTCTTTTATTTCGACGATGATGAATAAGCACACATGTGCTTTTTTGTTTTTACATCCAGTCCCCGCCCTTTTGACAGAGAGAGAGAGAGAGAGAGAGAGAGAGAGTCACAAAGAGAGACAGAGAGATAGAGACAGAGACAGATAGGTAGAAAGAGACAGAGAGACTACGAGACAGAGAGATCCAAACTCAAATTTGTTTGATTCGAGGATAATGAAATAAGCACCCGAGAGAGAGAGAGAGAGAGAGAGAGAGAGAGAGAGAGGAGAGAGAGAGAGAGAGAGAGACAGACAGACAGACAGACAGAGACAGAGACAGACAGATAGAAAGAGACAGAGAAACTACGAGACAGAGATTCAAACTCAAATTCGTTTGATTCGAGGATAATGAATAAGCACCCGAGAGAGAGAGAGAGAGAGAGAGAGAGAGAGAGAGAGAGACAGAGAGACAGAGAGACAGAGACAGAGAGATAGAGACAGAGACAGACAGATAGAAAGAGACAGAGAGACTACGTGAGAGAGAGATTCAAACTCAAATTCATTTGATTCGAGGATAAGAATAAGCACCCGAGAGAGAGAGAGAGAGAGAGAGAGAGGAGAGAGAGAGAGAGAGAGAGAGAGAGAGAGAGAGAGAGAGACAGACAGACAGACAGACAGACAGACACAGAGAGAGAGAGAGACAGAGACAGACAGATAGAAAGAGACAGAGAAACTACGAGACAGAGAGATTCAAACTCAAATTCATTTGATTCGGGAAAATGAATAAGCACCCGAGAGAGAAAAAAAAAAAAGAGAGAGAGAGAGAGAGAGAGAGGAGAGAGAGAGAGAGAGACAGACAGACAGACAGATAGACAGACAGACAGATAGAAAGAGACATAGAGACAGAGAGATTCAAACTCAAATTCATTTGATTCGAGGATAATGAATAAGAACCGGAGAGAGAGAGAGAGAGGAGAGAGAGAGAGAGAGAGGAGAGAGAGATGAGAGAGAGAGAAGAGGAGAGAGAGAGAGGAAAGAGAGAGACAGAGAGAGAGACAGAGACAGAGAGACAGAGACAAAGACAGAGAGAGACAGACCTACAAAGTCGGAGACAGAGACAGAGACAGACAAAGACAGAGAGACAGACCTACAGACAAAGTCAGAGACAGACAGAGCGCCAGCAATCAATCCACCCTTACAGACGTCAAAGCAGACGACAAAACCTCACCGATTTCAAAAGACTTGACTTACCTCCGATGATTCCAGCTTGCACTTTGGCGGTGCTAGGACGTTCACCTGCCTGTCGACCCTGCTCCATAACGATCACCAAAATTAATTTTTAGAAAAAATCGCTGGCTAATCAGCTTCACAATTAAGACACAACTTCTACTACGAAAAACAACAAACAGCAACCGACTAAAACCTCCACTAAACTAAACCCACCAAACACGAAGTAAAAATCGATGATTTTCGTACAAGTCTATAGTACGTTGATTGTCACTCTTGTAGTAAAAGTGTACGTGTATGTAGTATCCGTCATGCAAGTATCCTCTCTGATACGCTTAGTGTCTTTCATAAACCGCGATGTGTCGTCTGCTTGTAGCTGTGATTAGGTTTCGTGGGCTTCCGCGGAAAGAAAAGGAAATTACTGCTTCTTTGTTTTCAAGGATTTTTTTGTTTTTGGTAAGAGAAACTCGTTTTGGGGTGGGCAACGATTTCTGCGTGGAAGGGTTCTCTGTGTGCGCGTGTGTGTGTGTGTGTGCTTGTAGTTCTGCTGGTTTTCACTGGGGTGTTTGATTGTAGTCTGTAATTGGTAGTAAAAATCGAACACTGTAACACAGTCGCATGGCGCAAGCACACGCTCGCTCGCACGCGCGCTGTTCGTGAGGATTTCGCTGTTTGATTTTCCTTCGTTCTTTCTTTCTGTCTTCTTCTATTCTCTTCTCTTTTCATCTTCCTCTCTTCCCTTCTCCTCTCCTTCTTCTCTTCTCTTCCTTTCTCTTCTTCTCCTCTCCTCTTCTCTTCTCTTCTCCTTTCTTCTCTTCTCTTCTTTTCTCTTCTCTCCTCTCTCTTCTCTTCTCTTCCTTTCTCTTCTTCTCCTCTCCTGTCTTCCTTCTCTCCCATTCTTCTCTTCTCTCCCCTTCTCTTCCTTTCTCTTCTTCTCTTCTCTCCTCTTCTCTCCTCTCCTCTCCTCTTCTCTTCTCCTCTCCTCTCTTCTCCTCTCTTCTTCTCCTCTCTTCTCTTTTCTTCTCTTCTCTCCTCTCCTCTTCTCCTCTCTTTTCTCTCCTCTCCTGTTCTTCTCTCTTCTTTCTTTCTCTTCTCTTCTCTTCTTCTCTTCTCTCCTTCCTCTCTTTCTCTCTTCTCTCTCTCTTCTTCTCTTTTCTCTCCTCTTCCCTTCTTTCCTTCTCTTCTCTTCTCTTTCTTCTCTTCTCTCTCTCTCCTCTCTTTCTCCTCTCTTTTCTCTCTCTCATCTTCTTCTCTTTTCTTCTCTTCCCTTCTCCTCTCTTTCTCATCTCCTCTTCTCTCTTTTCTCTTTTCTTCCTTCTCTTTCTCTTTCTTCTCTTTTTTTCCCTTCCCTTCTCTCTCTTTCTCCTCTCTCCTCTCCTCTTCTCCTCTCTTCTCTTCCTTTCTCTTCTCTTCTTTCCTCTTCTCTTCTCTTTCACACATAAAAGAGCGAATGATTTGTGATGTATGAATTATTAATACGTTACGTTGATGAATTATGTCAGAATAATAATTATTATTTGAGTTGGCTTTTTCTTATTTCTTTTTACTGATACTTAGCGGAAATTCCAACTCCTCATAGGTTGTGTTATGATGAGTTTCGAAGTCAATATATTGTCATTGAGAAGTTATCTTCTCTTCGATTCTTGTTGTTGCGGCATTTTTGATTGGGGAAACTGAGGGAGAAAGGCTGAGAGAGAGGCTGAGAGAGAGAATGTTCAGAATTGTGTGTGTGTGTGTGTGTGTGTGTGTGTGTGTGTGTGTGTGTGTGTGTGGTGTGTGTGTCGCTGTTGTATGTATGTATGCGTATGATAGTGGGTAAGGTGCGAACAGAGAGAGACAACAGTTTGACAACAGTTTATTGTGATAAGCGTCAAGGCCCATTCACAAGAGAACAGTGGGATGGGGACTGGGCACAAAACACAAAATCAACGAAAAGCATAATTAATTAATGACAGCCAAACAAGAGAGAGAGAGAGAGAGAGAGAGAGAGAGAGAGAGATGAAAGAGAGAGATAGAG
>CM054161.1:6454731-6487231 GCA_028751875.1 Rapana venosa
CGCTAATGACACTTTATTCAGGTTATGATGAAAGAGACCCTCGTAAAGTCATTACTTACCGCTGAACATGAGGGAAACGAAGCACAACAACTCTATTACCTACCAGCAATCACGGGCCGTAAGCAATACAGACAGCGTACTGCATTATTTATCAGAGAATATTGCTCAAAATGGGTCCTTAATAACTCATTCTATGACGCCAGATGCGGGCTAATGTTCTCCAAGGTAAGGTTGAGGGCAGAAAGAAAAGAAGGCAGACCGCCAACATCCTACACTGCCAACATCATCACTGAGATCAGTGGTCTGGGAGGAGGGCTATGTACAGGAGATGGTAGAACTCAGCAGAGACAGAGAAAGATGGTGAACCCTGGTGGTGGCTTTGCGTGGAGCTCCTACCAACGACAGCGGCGATGGAGACAGTTGACAGAATGATGAGGTCATTCGGCTTAAAACGAGGTCCTAAGGTCACATTGTTGTTGTCTTCAATTTAACGTCTGTTTACTCTAAGTGATACTAGACGAGGTCACATTGTATAAGGCAGACTATCGCTGGAAATGAAATCCAAATAATTTATCATTCAGGGGGATATATTATGGCAAGAACTTGAGGACTTTCGGATGAGGCTATAAACCGAGGTCCCATCTGTCAACGCACGCAGAACACCTTGACTACATGTTAAAACTCGTTCCGCTCTTTGGAAGGGTAGGCCATTGCGTGGTGGTAGGAACGGATGACAAAATTTTGCAAAATTTATGTACACGGGGATTTGATGTAAAAAAAAAAAAGCTCTTGAGCGCTTATTCCATTATCCTCGAAATGAAAGATGAAAATTAATAAACGAATAGAAATAAAGTAACGAAAGGCAACTCAGCGACAACTCCCCCCAAAGAAGAAAAATACAAAGAAGAAGAATGCAAAGAAGAAGAGGAATGCAAAGAAGGGGAATGCAAAGAAGAAAAGAATGCAAAGAAGGGGAATGCAAAGAAGATGCAGAGAGAAGAAGAATGCAAAGATGAGGAATGCAAAGAAGAAAAATACAAAGAAGAATGCTAAGAAGAAGAATGCTAAGAAGAAGAATGCAGAGAAGAAGAAGAGAATGAATAAGAAGAAGAAGAATGCAAAAGAAGAATGCATAAGAAGGAGAATGCAAAGAAGAAAGAATGCTAAGAAGAAGAATGCAAAGAAGGAAATGAAGAAGAAGAATGCAAAGAAGAAGAGATACAAAGAAGAATGCAGAGAAGAAGGGGAATGCAAAGAAGAGAGAATGCAAAGAAGAAGAATGCAAAAGAAGAAGAATACAAAGAAGAGATGCAAAGAAGAAGAATGCAAAAGAAGAATGCAAAGAAGAATGCAAAGAAGAAGACTGCAAAGAAAGAATGCAAGAATGCAAAGGATAAGAGAGAATGCAAAAGAAGAATGCAAAGAAGAAGAAGAAGAAGAAGAATGCAAAGAAGAAGAATGCAAAGAAAGAATGCAAAGAAGAATGCAAAGAAGAAGAAGAATGCAGAGAAGAAGAAGAATGCAAGAAGAATGCAAGAAGAATGCAAGAATGCAAAGAAGAAGAAGAATGTAAAGAAGAAGAATGCAAAGAAGAAGAAGAACAAAAAGAAGGAGGAGAGAAATGCGTAAGACGAGAGAACATAGGAAAAAACAACAGGTGTTCACAAAAATACCCTAACCCAAAAAAAATCCACCACACCCTCACCGAAAACAGAAAAAAATCAAAACGAAGCAAGACAAATACTTTCACTCCCCACTACCCGAAAATACAAACCAAAGAATTCAAACAAACAAAATACAAGATGCCAAAACGAAGCAAAAACAAACAATCAAACAAAAGAAGAAGAAAAAAAGAAAAAAACCCCAAACCTCCTGCGACTGAACCAATTACATGGTCTAAGGGAAATAAGCCATATCAAAGCACGCTGTGAAGAAGTATATGTTTGTTCCCTTGAATAAGCGCTTTAATGATAAAAAAAATTTCCTTGAAAATCAAGACGACGGAGACAGAATGAATGAATGAATAAACGAACGAACGAACGAATGAATAAATGAATGGATAGATAGATTGGATGGATGAATGAATGGATGAATAAATGAATGAATAAATGAACGAATGAACGAATGAATGAATGAATAACACAAGAATAATAGAATAAATGAAGGTATTAACGAACCACTGAAAACACAGAACATTGTAGAAGAAAAAGGAGATGAAGAACAATACATGGAAGAGAAAGAAAAACAAAGTTATTCAGAAACAGCAGATGAAAGAAAACTAAAGCACAAAAAAACACAAAGGTATAGGTGTCCCATAACCTATGTGGTCGTGGAGGAGCGAGGCGTCGAGACTCACTTTCGAAGGGCACATATTGAGGGGCGATCTCATCGCTGTTTACTCCTGACCGAAAGAGGCAGGTAACCATTAAAACTGGGAACGGGGAACTGTACTAGCAAGGGCGCAAACGGCATCATCCAAGGGTAACACACAGCTGTAACTTGGTGGGGAGAAAGCGAGAGCTGACAGAGTACTGAAAGAAACATAACGATAGAGAAGAAAAAACAATACAACAGTCAACAAACATGAAACAGAAACAAGCAGAATGAAGATCGAAAAACGTGAAGGAAGAATAAAAGAGAGAGAGTGAAGGGTAGCCATTGAAAAACGAGTCTTATATGTGTGTTGTGTCAAGTCGAGGTCAAGTTAAATATCTTCTTACATGCCCTCCAAAACATGAAGGAATCGACTTATAAAAGCATTCAAGTATGGTGTGTGTGTGTTGTGATGTGGTGTGTGGTATGTGTAGTGGTGTGAGGTAGTGGAATGTTTATAGTTGGTGGTGTTGTGTGTCAGTGGTACGCACGCTAAACGAGGCAGCTGAAACGAGAGAGAGAGAGAGAGAGAGAGAGGAGGAGAGAGAGAGGTGAGAGAGAGAGAGAGAAGAACGATAGAGAGAAGAGAGAAGTCAAAAACAAATAAAAAAGTCAATAATTACGAGTAAGAACGAACATGAGGTAAAGCAAGAATAAAAGCAGCAAGCAGCGAAATGAAGAAGAAGAAGAGATCGCAGAAGAAGAATACGAGAAGAAGAAGAAGAAGAGAAGAGAAGAAGAATGCAGAAAGAAGAAGAAGACGAAGAAGAAGAAGAAGAAGAAAGAGAAGAAGAAGAAGTAAGAAGAATGAAGGAAGAAGAATGCGCAAAGAAGAAGAAGAAGAAGAAGAAGAGAAGAAGAGAAGAATGCGCAGAAGAAGAAGAAGAAGAAGAAGAAGAAGGAGATAGAAGAAGAGAGAAGAAGGAAGAGAAGAAGAAGAGAGAGAAGAATGCGCAGAAAAAGAATGCGCAGGAAAAAGAGAGAGAAGAAGAGAGAGAGAAGAAGAAGAATGCAAGAAGAAGAAGAATGCAACAGAAGAAGAAGAGAGAGACAAGAAGAAGAAGAAGAAGAAGAAAAAGAAGAAAGAAAAGAAGAAGAAGAAGAATGCAGAAGAAGAAGCGAGAAGAAGAAGAATGCAAAGAAAGAAAGTAAGAAGAAATGCGAAAGAGAATGCGCAAGAAGAAGAAGAAATGCAGCAGAGAAGAAAGAATGCAGCAGAAGAATGCGCAGAAGAATGCGCAGAAGAAGAAATGCGCAAAGAAGAAGAAGAATGCGCAGAAGAAGAAGAAGAATGCCAGAAGAAGAAGTGCAGAAGAAGAATGCGCAGAAGAAGAAAGCGCAGAAAGAATGCAGCAGAAGAAGAAGATGCGCAAGAAGAAGAAGAAGAAATGCGCAGAAGAAGAAGAAGCAGAGAAGAGAAGAAAGAGAGAAGAAGAAAGAAGAAGAAGAATGACAGAAGAAGAAGAAGAAAAGAAGAGAAGAAAAAAAAAGAGAAAAGATGCAAAGAAGAAGAATAAGAATACAAAAGAAAAATGCAAAAGAAGAATGAAAGAATGGCAAAGAAGAAGAAGAAGAAGAATAGCAAGAAGAATGCAAAAATGTGGAGAATGCAAAGAGAAAAGAAATGCAATAAGAAGAAGGCAAGAATGAACGAAGAATGCAAGAAAAGAAGAATGCAAGAATTGAAAGAATGCAAGAAGAAGAGTGAAGAATGGAAAGAAAGCAAGAATGCAAAGAAGAAGAAGAATGCAAGATATATGACTTAATAGAAGAAGACCAAAAAAAAGAATGCAACAGAAAAACACTGATAAGAACGCAAAACACACAGACAAACAAGAACAAAACAAGACAAACAAAGAAAATGATATTTTGACAGAAGTGTTGCATAAAAGAGTTTAGGATTAATGGTAAAGACAGAATAGGTCATTAACTTCTGCAGTGAATTTTTCACGAACTCGAGTGAAAGAGTTTTCAATTGGACAGCGATAGTACTAAAACAAAATGGCCAACTTCACCTAGAAATGTCATGATAAATGATGGACATTTCGTTCATGAGTTCATCGAGAATAATAGAAGCGAGGAATGTCTCTATCAATCTTGTGCGTTAATTTTTTGAATTGAAGGATGGAAAGAATGCAAAAATGAATGAGAAGGAGCGAATAATTTCCATCTATATGCCTGATGTCATGTCATAGATGTTGCAGAAGGATTAAAAATCCGACTCAAGTTGGACATACTAGAATCAAACTGGTCAGACAAAGACAAAAAAAACGGACCACCAGTGTCTGAAGGAATTTGAACCTTTGTGATTTGCAGGTAAAAAGATTGGGTGAGTGATAGCAGTTTTGTGACTTAGAGAGGAAGGAAAGGAGAAGGTGACAAGAACTAATGAATTTGTCAATGCTGAATGTTGATTAGGTTATTCTAAGTTATGCTCGTGTTTTGTAAGTATCCGATATCATTGTTTGTTCGTGTCTTAAACTTCACTCTCTTCTGAATTTTCTTCTTGCATCAATTCTTCTTCTTTTCGTTTTCTTCTCTCATGTTTTCTCGTGGTTATCTTCTTCGTCTTTGTCTTTTTTCTTCTTCTGTCTCTCTCTGGTTTTCAAGGACTGGATGTAAAAAGCACATTCTATCTATCCGAATAAATGCACTGATTCATTTTCACCTGCTTTCTCTTCTATACATTTTGGTTCATTTCACCATAAGATTAGAAATTAAACATCAAGTAAGAAAACAAGAGAAACAGATAGGTTTCTTTCTTTATCCTCTAGTGTGTTTCATATTCCTCATATTTTGTCAACTGATTAATATGTGAAAGGGTAAATGTACCATGCAGCTATCAGAGGTGTTTGAGATGCAGAGACTATCTTTTAGGGAGATAAAGGCAGGCGCACCAGCTTGTCTCTCTTGCTGCTTTCTTCTCTGACATAAGAGGGTATATTACGCTTGACACTGACTTGTAGAGTCAGGCTGCAAAACGGTCTACCCATCACTTGTGTATGCTCACGCTGCTTAACTATTGGCTGCGGTGCTCTGATCCATGGTATGAGCTATCCTCCAGAAATGCAGTGAAACAAATGATTCTAATGATTGCATGTCATACTGCAGTCTCCCTGTGATTCCGGGACTGTCGTATAAACAGCTCCCATTCTGAATTCTTGTCTAGAAATCTGTCCTCTTCTTCTATCACTCTCTTTATTTCTGCTGTTCATTTACTTCTGTCACCTCACTCCTGTCTATTTCTGCTTTCTGGTCATTCTTCCTTGCCTTTCTTCAGAAAGACTTCAATATTTCGCTTATGCTGAAGTAGGGTGCTAAGTGATTTGTCAGCATAACAGCACAGCGTGTGGAGTCAGTTTTCCTCATAGAAGCAGATTCAACATCTAGTTGCTGTCTGAGGTTCATGACGAAAAGATGGGAAGAAGATTGCAAAGAAGAGAGAGTAGAAGAAAAGAGTACAGAAGAGAAGAAGAATGCAGTATTAAAAAAAGTTGTATATTGCAGCAGATGAAACAGATAAACTGCACTGCAGCTGACAGTTTTAGCAGATGAAACAGATAAACTGCACTGCAAATGACAGTTTTAGCAGATGAAACAGATAAACTGCACTGCAGCTGACAGTTTTAGCAGATGAAACAGATAAACTGCACTGCAACTGACTGCTTTTGCAAACGAAACAGATAAACTGCACTGCAACTGACTGCTTTTGCAAACGAAACAGATAAACTGCACTGCAACTGACTGCTTTTGCAAACAAAACAGATAAACTGCACTGTACCTGACTGTTTTAGCAGACGAAACAGATAAACTGTACTGCAACTGACTGTTTCTGCAGACGACCACGAGGTTGCTGCGTCATGGAAGGCTGGACTCTCCCTGCTTACAACCTGCTGCTGCTGCTGTTGACCTTGCTGGTGTCCACTGGGTCTGCACACTCTTCGCCAGCTGCAGAAGAGATGCCAGGAAACGGACAACCCTCCCTTGCCTTTGATCCTCCTGCAAACCTGTCCTCCACAGAACCGGACTCCACATCTTCTACAGCGAGCTCACAAGTAAGCTCCCCATCATCATCAACCAGCAGCACGCTCCTCAACTCCAACGCTTCGAGAACAAACGCACCGACAGACGTCCACGCTTCCCTTCACAGCTCTACACCTTCAGACTTCAACTCTCCGCCACAAAGTTCACAGTCCACTCCAAGCTTGCGGAACGTCTCTCTGTCTGGATCCACATCTCCAACAGCGAGGAACACCGCCAGTCCTGTTCCTGGCACGTGTGGACCTGCACTCGCTCTGTGGAAAGAGGGACGGCAGGGTCTGTGGAGTGGACTGGAGACCCCAGCACAGACTGCGAGGACCCCCACACCTGGGAGTGGTCGCTGCCTCCTGATCACGGCGTCGTTGTTCACCTGCACCTCAGACGCGAGTGTTCCATACGACTTTACCAGCGGCTGTCTGCTGAGGGTCAGCCTGAACTGAAAGAGGTGCACGCCTGGCCGGATTACACACTTCCAGTTATCGTCGTTAAAGGCAAGGCTGTGATGAAGGTTCAGTCCAGCAAAGGGTCATCGCCAAGATTCCACATCAGTTATGAGGTCTTCCCAGTCAGCTGGCTGCCTCAGGAAATCGACACCGTACCGGAGATTGCAAGCAGCACGGTCCTGTTCATCTGTTCACCAGATTCCCCGGTTCCCACAGCGCTGGCTTGTGATGGTGTGAAGCACTGTGTTGGGGACGAGGACGAGAAAGACTGTGAGTACAGGAGCCCAGGCTGCGGGGACTGGGTCCCTTACCACCAGCACTGCCTCAAGCTGGACGTCCTCAATCAGAACTTTCAAGTCATAGGGCAAGTTCCCGTGACCACACCCCTCAAGGCAGACAGAGAATGCCGGAGCAGGTACGGGGCTACACTCGCTGCTCTTCCTGATGCCCAGGGCAGAAACCTTGTAGCAGCCATGCTCCACAAGAGCGGCGCCACTGCAGCGGCAATCAATCTTCGCAAGGTAAATCCCATGTCCAAGAAGCAGCGACACCTGTACAGGTATACTTGGCAGTGGGGCACAAAAGGAAGTCCTATAGCCTATGAGGAAACCGATATCCAAGCAACAGGGATTAAAGCAGACTGTGCAATGATGTCTATTGTCCCTGGAGTACATCTTGTATCGTTCAGTTGTCTTGTGCCTGACACAAATGCTGAAGAACTGATACACTCCGGCTATGTGTGCATGAAGCCTAATCCTGATTCTTCAGACCCTAGCACCTCTCAGACTCCTGGTGTACACCTGACAGCAGCAACCCGCCAGGTGCATCAGTTCCCCACCAAGCAATGTGCAGACGGCTCTGTTGTACAGGTGTTTCATCAATGTCAGTGGCAGGGTCAGGTGTTGTCCACACAGTGGTCTCCTAACAATTTCCCTCTGTTCCAGTGTCAGTATGGCCCACCTGTACATTACACTGCAGTCTGTGATGGACTGCCAGACTGTGCGGATGCCAGTGATGAAGATGGCTGTCTGTTTCCACGCATGTTAAGAAACAGTAGCGAACAGTTTGTGTGTGAGAATTACCAAGTCATACCCGCAAGTCGTCAGTGTGATGGGGTTGACGACTGTTTTGACGGCAGTGATGAGGTGGACTGTGTGACGTGCAGACAAAGCAGGTGTACAGGAGCGGGGTGTGTTCCCCACTGGTACGTTCAGTTCTTTTCAAAGACTGAAAGCTGCACTTACTTGCCCCCGTTTAAAGTGACCCTCCCTGAATTTTCGTCTTCACCAGTTTTCATCATTTACCAAGACGGTTTTGGTATGTCAGTTTTTAAATTTGTAAGTGAATCTGATTTCGAAGGTTATTTCTCCTGCAAGAATGGAAGAAACATTCCCTCTTACTTGCTCAACAATGGAGAGCTGGATTGCCTTGAAGGAGAGGATGAAGGCATTCCTCCTGACAACTTCACCTGTCCTGGCTTCTACAGGTGTCAGGGGTACGGCAGCTGTGTGCACGCTGACTTTGTGTGTGACGGGGTGGCTCACTGCCCCAACAAAGATGACGAGAGGTACTGCGGCCTGGCCCCCCCCTCTGGCTGCACCTGTGAAGGGCACGCCTGCTCCTGCCACGCTGCCGCCATGCCTCGGCCCCTGGATCACCTGGCCTACCTCAGGTACCTGGACCTCAGCGGGGTGGACAAGCCTTCTCTGCAGACGTTGTCCGCGTTGAGCTTTCTGCGATTTCTGAACGCCTCGTTTTGTCAGCTGAGCAACGTGACCTTGGTGGGTATGCCACAGCTGGAGATTTTAGACCTGAGTCACAATGCATTACGGGGGCTGTCGTCTATGGCGATGAAGGACATGAGGGGTTTGATGCATTTGAACCTGTCAGGCAACCCTCTGGTCCCCAAACTGGATGCCACATTTTCTTCTTTCTTTCAACACGCTGACTCTGTTGCCATTCAGCAGCTGGTCCTGAGAGACACACACATCCAGGACATTGAAGACAACGCTTTCCGTGTCTTGCGTGGGCTGAACACTCTGGACTTGAGCAGCAACAGACTGGAGCACTTGAGTCAGGGCATGTTTGAAGGTTTGGTGTCTCTGACCTTTGTACAGGCAGACGACCCCAGGCTGTGCTGTTCCTATTTCCATCCGCGAGTGTTGCAGTGCAAGGCGCCCCTTGACGAACTGTCCTCTTGCCACGATCTGCTCAGCTCTGACTTCTTCAGGGTGCTGCTGTGGGCCCTGTCCTTGCTCACCACACTGGGCAACATCGCCGTGTTTGTGTACAAAGCCGTCACCTTAAGGAAAACAAGCGCAAAGCCTTACCAGGTGTTGGTCAGCCACTTGTGTGTCGCTGATTTCCTGATGGGGGTGTACATGGCCACGGTCGGAGCTGCAGACGCGTATTTCCGGGGCAGTTACGTGGCCAGTGAACGGAGGTGGAAGCAGAGTGGTGCCTGCTTTGCTGCAGGTGTCCTGGCTTTTGTCTCCAGCGAGGTGTCCGTGTTCATCATCTGTTTGATCACACTGGACCGTCTGCTGATGCTCTGCTTCCCCTTCAAACCTCACCTTCACATGACCACTAAGTTTTCCACAGCGCTGTGCTGTGTGGTCTGGGTGTTAGGCCTTCTCCTGGCTGCTGTGCCTTTCATTGGTCAGTTTGAATTCTATGGGGAGAGCAGCATTTGCCTCCCTTTACCCATCACCCACCATCAGTTTTCAGGCCAGACCTACGCCTTTGTGGTGTTCATCGTGCTGAACTTTCTCCTCTTCTTGTTCATCGGAACAGGACAGCTGGCCATTTACTGGGCAGTGCACAGAGCTAGGGCGGCTGTGAACAATCCACGTCAGGAAGAGCAAACCTCTATCGCTCGACGTCTGTTCCTGGTGGTCTTCACTGACTTCTGCTGCTGGTTCCCTGTGGGGCTGATGGGCATCCTGGCCTCTGCTGGCGTTCCTATCCCTGGGGTGGTCAGTGTCTGGGCTGCAGTGTTTGTCTTACCCCTCAACTCAGCACTGAACCCCTTTCTCTACACACTGAACGGTCTGAGGGAGAAGTGGAAGGTCAGGAAACTCAACCACAAATCACAAAGAATCCTGTGCAACCTCAAGGGGGAAATTCCTAAGCTGACTCCCAGCACCGTGGAGGAAATGACGCTGATTTACCTTCGCGCCAACAAGTCGGTGAAACTGGACAAGGTCCTGCACTTCCTGCAGTGTCAGCATGAAGACGGAGACACTGCCGGACAGGCCAGCAATGCCTTGGTGCCAGAGGAACGTGGAGCACGTGAAACACAAAGTAACAGTGCAGACTCAGCTTGTTTTTGATCATGTCCATACAGAATCTAAATTATCAGATGATGGAGTTGGACAAACTGTAATCACTGAAGCCATTGGGCGAAACCTGGTTACTTTGTAAACCGTGGTACCAGCTTTTCTTGACAACAAAGTCATGTGCACTTCCTTGGTATGGATACACAAGCGTTTGCTTGTAATTTTTGTGTGTACTTGCTTATCATATATAATAACTTGCTTACTAGCAATTTCGAAACTGACGGCTTGCCGTAGATTTTGCTTCAGTCTCTTTTTGCTAAACCATTTGGTTTTACATTGTGACTGTCTTTGTTCTGAATGTATCCTACTGCACGCGTCCCAAAGGAATTGTCTGTCCTTTTATTGAACATTTTTTGTAGAAGACTGATATTGTCTTGGTGTTACAACTCTGGGTTTGGACTCTGGGGTTTTCTTGCGTAGTTTGTAAATCTACTATTCGTTGTGACCAGTTCACTGTTTGAGCTGTCTCTATGGATGAAACTGCAGCATCTTTGGAGTTATATTCTATCCAAAAACTTTTTGTATACATTAGAACTTTCTGCTAACAAGCGTTTACTTGATATTTGGTAGAGTGGATTTTTCCAGGCTCTGATCATCTCCATTTTTTCACATTCAATATTGTTAGTTGTTCATGTTATGTTATATTATTTTGATATTGTATGTTTTTTAAAAAGGACTTTGTAAATGGGACTCGACTGTAATAGATAACGGAAGTGTAGTGTAATTGGTCAAGCCCTAATACCGGTACAGCAGTCGCCTCAATATCTACTCCTGTGTTGATGGCTCTCTAAACAAAAGAGAAATGGCCAAAATCCTTCAGTGAAACTAAAGCAGCAGTTCTTTGCAAAGCTGTACATTGTTGTTTTGAGGACGGGACAGCTCAGTGGTCAGGGCACTCGCTTTCCCCCAGCCAGTGTTAAGCAGTATCGAGCCTGGTTTACAACTGGATGGGGTGACCGTTTATGCACCTTGGCTTCAGTACAGTCCCCCAGTTCACCCAGCTGTAAATGGGTACCTGCCTCTTTAGGGTCAGGGAAGGTAAAGCAGTGATGGAGAGGAGATGGGCACCGCCCTCAATATGCTGGCCCCTTGAGAAGCTGAGGTCTCTGATACCTTGCTCCCCTACGACCACATAGGTTATGGGGCACCTTTACCTTTTACCTATTTATGGTGTCCTTTTGGGTGTAATACTGCTTTATTTCACAGCTCCACCTGGCCTTTTCATTTTCGTGATCTAATTTATTGTTGACATTGGAAGGTATTCAGTATTTTTAGCGTGTAATAAAAAAAAGATCAGTGTTCCCATAACCTGTGCGTTTGTTCGGAAGCTAAGTGCCACACCTCAGCTTCTCCAGGGGCCAGCATATTGAGGGCGGCGTCCATCTCCTCTCCCTTGCTGCTTTACCTTCCCTGACCCTAAAGAGGGCAGGTATCCAGTTACATCTGGGTGAACTGGGGGAACTGTACTGAAACCAAGGCCCACGAATGGTCACCTATCCAAGAGGTATCCACGCTCAACGCTGCTTGACCTTAGTTTGGGGAGAGAGAGTGCTCTAACCACTGAGCTATACCGTCCCAAGGAATATTTTGGGCTAAAACAAGAAATCTGCTTGTTGCCCAGTATTGTGTTGTTATGAGTTTACGTGTCAACAGAAACTGGCGGATCTGCTCTGCCCGTGAATGTTACCAGAGGCATATTATGACCTGTACACAGTGATGTGCATAGAAGATGGATTCATGGACTCGGTACACTGGTGGCAATGATTGAAACAGTGCAGTTCTACATTCTGTATTTGATTTCCAACTTTGAAAATATTTCCCCCGTTTGTGGCTGTGATCATGGTTATAATTTCACGAGTTTATTTATATTCTCGTTTTTCTTTCTGGTTGTGATACCTCTTGTGCTTATGCTCACCCGTGTTTCTCAATATTTGTTTGTTGTATATATATTTATGCTACTTGCTTAACAATTCTGCTTTCTATTTGAAGTATGCTTTCATCGTTATTAAAGGAAATTTTCATGTACCATAAACACTGTCCGTCTATCTATCTATCTATCTATCTATCTATCTATCTATCTATCTATCTATCTATCTATCTATCTATCTATCTATCTATCTATCTATCTATCTATCTATCTATCTATCTATCTATCTATCTATCTATCGATCTATCGATCTATCTATCTATCTATCTGTCCGTCTATCTATCTATCTATCTATCTATTTATCTATCTATCTATCTATCTATCTATCTATCTATCTATCTATTCGTCTGTCTCTGCCTCTCTCTCTCACATACTGGCACAATAGTGGCTACAAGCAATTAACATTTTGTGCAATTTCTGCCAATAAAAACACTTGTACGCTTATGTATGGGCATGACGTTACCATTTTCATTCGTCATATGAGCATTTGGTGTTGTCTAAAAAAAACCCCAACCCACCATGTTAATTAAACGAGTAAGGGGAAAATATCCTCTTGAACGACCCGGGTTCAATTCCCATTCAAGGGGATATTTTCCCTTGGAGTTAACATCAGTGCAGACTCCACTCTCCCCAAAAGTCCTTCGGATGAGACTATAAACCGAGGCCCCGTGTGCGAACGTACGCACGCAGAACATCTTGCGCACACGATAAATCCTGTTCCGCTTTTTGTAAGAGTAGGCCATTGTGTGCCGGTGGGAACAGATGACAGAATTTACAAACGTGCATACACACGGGAATTGGATGTAAAAAAACACGTAAGTGCTTATTCCATTATCCTCGATATAAAAGAATAACATAAATAAATAAATAAAGTACAGAGAAGCTTCAACTCCTGTCCTCTGTTAACGCACGACGCACTACCCACATGCCATCGTAATATACTTGGAGGGGAGTAGGGGGAGAAAGGGTACGGAGAATAATTGCACTGAGGTAGAATTATGGATTGCTAATTTTAGCACGACAGTTGATGGTGGTGATGTAATGGAGAGCACTAATTATTGCACTGAGGTAGAATTATGGATTGCTAATTTTAGCACGACAGGAGAAGGGTGGGGATGCTATGAAGAGCAATTATTGCACTGATGTAGAATTATGGATGGTTCATTTTCGCACTGGGGGATGTGGGGAATTATGTAATGACTGTACTAATGTAGAACTATATACGGAGTTGAGGGATGGTATGTATTTGTATTTTTTAAATTTTATACCACTCTCATTCACAGCAGATTTCTCTGCGTGAAAGTCGGGCTGCTCCCCCCCTCCCGGGGAGAGCGCGTCGCCACAAGAGCAGCGCCATCCATTATTTTCCCTTTTCCTGTCTGCATCTGTATTTGTTTCCCTATCAGAGTGACTTTTTCTACAGAATTTTGCCAGGGGCAACTCTCTTTGTTGTCGTTGGTTCTTTTACGTGCGCATAATAATTATATGTAACACACGGGACTTCGTTTTATCGTCTCAACCGAAAGACTAGCACCAGACCACACTCATGGTCTAAAAATGGATGGTGCGGGGGGGGGGAGTGGGGAGTTTCTGGCCCGAGCGGGGATCGAACCACCGCAGACTTCAGACCAGGACTTTTGGTTTTCTAGACAGGTGCGTTACCACTAGTCCAATGAGGTCTAGAGAACAACGACCACAATATTCCATCAACACTGATCACAATATTCAATCAACACTGATCACAATATTCAATCAACACTGATCCAATATTCAATCAATGATCACAATATTCAATCAACCTGATCACAATATTCAGATCACTACTGACCATAATATTCAATAACACACTGACATTAATATTCAATCATCAACCTGATCACAATATTCAATCAACACTGATCCATATCTAACAAATGATCAGGATATTCATCAACGTGATCACACAATTCAGACAGGACTTTGTTTTCTAGACAGGTGCGTTACCACTAGTCCAATGAGGTCTAGAGAACAACGACCACAATATTCCATCAACACTGATCACAATATTCAATCAACACTGATCACAATATTCAATCAACACTGATCACAATATTCAATCAACACTGATCACAATATTCAATCAACACTGATCACAATATTCAATCAACACTGACCATAATATTCAATCAACACTGACCATAATATTCAATCAATCAACACTGATCACAATATTCAATCAACACTGATCACAATATTCAATCAACACTGATCACGATATTCAATCAACGCTGATCACAATATTCAATCAACACTGAGCAAAATATTTAATCAACACTGATGACAATATTCAATCAACAACGATCACGATATTCAATCAACGCTGATCACAATATTCAATCAACGCTGATCACAATATTCAATCAACACTGATCACAATAGTCAATCAACACTGATGACAACATTCAATCAACACTGATGACAATATTCAATCAACACTGATCACAATAGTCAATCAACACTGATCACAATAGTCAATCAACACTGATCACAATATTCAATCAACAACGATCACAATATTCAATCAACACTGATCACAATATTCAATCAACACTGATCACAATATTCAATCAACAACGACCACAATATTCAATCAACACTGATCACAATATTCAATCAACAACGATCACACTATTCAATCAACATTGATGACAATATTCAATCAAAACTGATCACAATAGTCAACAACACTGATCACAACATTCAATCAACACTGATCACAATATTCAATCAACACTGATCACAATATCCAATCAACACTGATCATAATATTCAATCAAAACTGATCACATTATTCAATCAACACTGATCACGATATTCAATCAACAACGATCACAATATTTAATCAACACTGATCACAATATTCAATGTCTCTATTGCAGTGCCCTCCTCAATCCTTTTTTCAAGCAAAATATTTCAGTTGTGCTTTACATCCCCAAAGTCGGAATGCATCTACCTAAATGATTGGGGAATGGTCTCGTAAGCAAAAAAATCTCACCATTGGTGAACCTTGGAGCTCTAGCCGAGAATCGAAACAAAAACAAAATTGTACTTTACAAAATGTTATTTGGATTCAAACTGACATAGTAAGGACACAGTCTGACATTCTGAATTTCAGTTGATCTGCTGCATAATGAAAGAAGTGCCAACGAACGCTATAGCCGAGTGGTTAAGACACGTTCGACTTCGATCCCATGGGTCCATGAAGTCGTGGGTTCAAATCTCGGCATCTACAGGTGGTGAACTGTGGATGGGGATTTTACGAAGATCTTCAACGTCAGCTTAAAGTGCAGACGTGCCAGTGTTCTGATTTGTTCAGTGGATATGCATGTTGTTTAGGTGGATCAGTGGTCCAGAGGTAATGTGTCTGTCTAGAAAGTGAAAATTCCAATTTCCATCCCTGTTTGTGTAAGAAACTTATTTTTATTTATTCTTTTATATCGAGGATAATGGAATAAGCACTTATGTGCTTTTTTACATCCAGTCCCCGTGTTTATGCGGTTTTGTAAATGTTGTCATCCGTTCCCACTGGCACACAATGGCCTACTCTTACGAAAAGCAGAACAGGATTTAACGTGTGCGCAAGATGTTATGCGTGCGTTCGCACACGGGGTCTCGGTTTATAGTCTCATCCGAAAGACTTTTGGGGAGAGTGGAGTCTGCACTGATGTTAACTCCAGGGGAAAATATCCCCTTGATCGGGAATCCAACCTGGGTCGTCAGATTGCGAGCACAATGTTCTAACCACTAGGCTATCCCGTCCCCCACTTGTCCTCCATCCACAAGACCTTGAGTGCTGGTGTGGGTGCTGGTCTTTCTGATGAAGCCATACACCGAGGTCCCGTGGGCAGAACGCATTTAACGCTCGTAAAAGAACACAGCATCGAGCGTGGTTGACCACTTGGATGGGTGACCGTTTGTATGCCTTGGCTTCAGTACAGTTCCCCCCAGTTCACCCAGCTGTAAATGGGTACCTGCCCTCTTTAGGGTCAGGGAAGGTAAAGCAGCGAGAGAGAGGAGATGGGCGCCGCCCTCAGTATGCTGGCCCCAGGAGAAGTGAGGTCTCTGACGCCACGCTCCCCTACGACCACATAGGTTATGGGACACCTTTACCTTAAAAAAACACATGACAACAAGAGAGTTGTCCCTGGCAAAATTATGTAGAAAAGGACCATTCTGATATGAAACAAAATACCCATACAGACAAGAAAAGAAGAAAAAGAAAAGAATGGCGCTGCTCTTGTGGCGACCCGATCTCCGGAAAAGAGTAGCCCAGAGAAATCTTTGGTGACTTAGAGCGGTTTATATGTACAAAATCAAAGCATACACGTCAAAGATCCTTTAAATCTAGCCAACATTCGGTCGTTTACAGAAAAAACACACATACTGCATTCACTTTTCTTGTGCTGCCTCATCTTCTGTGACGTTCCTGTCCTGCTGTTCCCACGCCGCTCATCCCAATCTCCCCGCCACAGCCATACCCAGATTCCTTATGTCGCATCCTTAGGGTCACAAGTCCTCAGGGAGCTTATTAATGTTAGGCCGCCGCTAGACCACTAGCCAGAGGGCGGGGCGGGGCGGGGAGGGGGAGGTAATGTCACTTTAATAGTGTTCAGTGGTGCCCGTTCTACGTTAGCATACTTGGGTCTTTATCTACTAAGTGTACCAGGTGACGACAAGAATAGCTTAGTGTAGTCGTGGAGCCAGACTGAGAGGCCCACACAGGGGGGACGGGATAGCCCGGCGGTTAGAGTGATGCACGTTGCGCTCGTGATCTTCTGACCCGGGTTTGAATCTCATTCAAGAGGATTTTTCCTCTGGAGTTAACATCAGTGCCGACTCCACTCTCCCCTAAAAGTCCTTCGGAGGAGACTATAAACCGAGGTCCCGTGTGCAAACGCACGCGGAACATCTTCCTCACACGCTAAAACCCGTTCCGCTTTTAGGAAGAGTAGGCCATTTTGTGCCGGTGGGAACAATTGACAAAACTGTTTACTGCTAGATGTAAAAAAATGCACATGAGTGCTTATTCCATTATCCTCAAAATAAAAGAATAAGTAAAGTAAGTAAATAAGTGAACACCTCAACATCCAATTACTGACCTCTTGTAAACACCCAACCCTCAAGACTTTGACTCAAACTCACCACAAGCACAGAAGTTTGTGGGGAAACCATAACTGAGGTCACCATGAGAGTAGAACAACAGGGGCCACCCAATCAGACACGATTTTCTTTTTATTGCATGATGATCAAGAATAATGATGGCCTAATGCTGCTGCTGTGGAAGTGCATATGCTTTGAGACTACTTGACAGGGTTGTACTCTACGCTTACTATCATAATATATCCCGGCATCAACTGGGCCCGAGAGATACAGACACCTGCAGTGTTGGTCAGGTAATTTAAGCAACACTGTCAAACTCGCAGTTGTAAAGTAACTGAAGCTTGACTGTGTGGTCCCAGTCTCCCCACTGAGCCCACAGCACACTCACTCTAGGTAGGAGCTGGCCGTTGTTAAAAAATCCCTATGAAACATGAGATTTAAACCCACGACCTTCCAGACTGTAAGCCAAGGCGCTAACCACTGTGCCAGGGTGGCTGGTTGGTTGATTTCTTTATTATTTTAGATTGATAGTGGTAGATACTTGAAGGGATTAAATGGTGTTGATTCTGAACTGAGATAAATGGCATGGGAATCGCTGAAATGGATGCAAGAGAACAACACTTATAATAATCATGGCTTTAGTAGTCAGTGGGGCTTTAAAACAACATGAAATGCTTACACGTGCAGCACATCAGAGAGAGAGAGAGAGAGAGAGAGAGAGAGAGAGAGAGAGAGAGAGGAGAGAGAGAGAGAGAGAATAATAATAACGACATTTTATTGCCGTTAAACTAATAAGTTCATACAGCAACGAAGTGTTGCAGCACAACACAATTACATGACATGGAAACCCCGGCATTGATCTTCAAAATGTACAGCCAATCACGAAACTCTTTACAGTCAATTTGTTACAACATTCCAAGCCTTTCTTGTGCCAAGTCTCTGCTACACACACTGTCAGCCAAGGTAAAACTGCAGGAGATCACAAGAGTCGATAAATCCCGTGAGGCTCGTGCTAAGGTTTCCCTGTGTAGTGTGTCCTGGATTCGCTTCCCTTTCAGCAAACTGGCAAGCCTGACACGTTCCTCTTTTAACATGTTTTTGTCTTGCTGTTTGACACACCAGTACACACACTCTGCATCAGTGTCTGATTTGCCTGGGTATTGGATCACAATGTCATTAGACTCGCATGTCACAAAATCTTTACCATCTGAATGATGGAGGACAGTTTTTCTGAAGTGTTTATTTCTGTGGTTGTCTCAGTCTTTTCTGGACAGATCTGTCAGTCAGAGTAGCAACGTATCGTGTGACAATCCCTGTGTCAAATCCTCCAACAACATTATCAATCCTTGATTGACAGTCCCCATCAGGCTGCACAACATACACATCGGCACCACAGTCAAACACACCTGGGGATTCCATATCAACCAACACAACTGATGTTTTCTTGCTGCTGTTGTGTGTGTGTACAGTTGGCATGTCTATTTCATGTGTATCTGCACATACTGCACTCGACTGTTCTACACCACTGTCAGGCAGACACCAGACACTGAAGACACAGACACTGTCACACACAACACCTGCCTGCTTCTCGTTATGTTTTCTGGAACGCTCCTGGTCGCGGCGAATTTGGGAGAAAGGTTTTATCCTGTAGTATTGCACTTGCATGTTGCCATTCACTGTAGGATCTGTCATATTTGTTGACACTGTTGTGTCAACTGGCTTCAGTCGCAAGACAAAAACCACATTGTCCCCCTCCCCTGCCACCTTCCAGCTGGAGACTGCATTATCAGTCAGCAGGGCGCTTAAGGTTTTCTCCACAGTCGCTGGAAGTCCAGTAACTGGCATTTTCAGACAGAATTACAAGTTTTTCTGCAGCTCTGAAAAGGAGCCCTGTTGCTTCCTGTCACATGAGCAGCCACCAGAGAGAGAGAGAGAGAGAAAGAGATTTTACACACAAGCCCAGGGACAGATTTACACAGAGAAAGTTTTGCACAAACAGAGAAAGTTTTACACACACAGACACATACACACACATGACTATAAACCAAGGCTCTGAGTGCAAACGCATGCAGAAATCTTGCACACACATTAAAACACATTCTACTTTCCGGAAGAGTAGGCCATTGTGTGACATCGGATGACAGAATTTACAAAACCGCATACACATGGGGGCTGGATGGAAAATGAATAAATAAAAAATAAACACACACACAATTATGTGCAAGCATGCTCGCAAAACACACCTACACACACGACACACACACAACACACCTACACACACGACACACCTACACACACACGACACACCTATACACACGACACACACATGACACACCTACACGGCACGCAAACACACACTTTATATTAGACATTAGAATTAAAGAAAAACACACACAGAGAAAGTGTACACATGCGGGAATGTGCGAGCACATGCGAGCGCGCACGCACGTATACACACACGCCAGCATTGACACACTAGTTCGTGTTTCCCAAGATCATTGGCTTCATGTATGCTGTATAGCGGCCCTGAAAAAGAGAGCGAGAGAGAGAGAGAGAGAGAGAGAGAGAGAGAGAGAGAGAGAGAGAGAGAGAGAGAGTTGATCTTTAAATAATTATAGTTTTAATGTTCCGTGTCCATTTTTCTATTCCTGAGTTTGGATTATGGTATATTTGAAATTTATTAACATGTTCCCGAATTGCTATACCCGTTCCCCCATTTGATTGTTTGGTGGCCTAAGGTCAAGTACCATAGTAAGCCAGTTCAGAGCTCTCTCTCTCTCTCTCTCTCTCTCTCTCTCTCTCCTGATCCAGTTATATCTTCGCTCTTTCTCTGTTTCTGGTCCATTGATTTGGAATGGCCTCCCTATCTCTCTTCGCCAAAGGCCTTCTTGTGACACTTTTAAATCGGGCCTCAAGACATATTTGTTTCAAACCTAAGATTTTCCTTTCATGTTTCATTTTGAGCAGCCAAAAAGCCCACCTCCCCTGCGAAAGTGTATAACCTCTGTGTGTGTGTGTGTGTGTGTGTGCACTTTTGGACTTGTTAGAACTATCACTTCTATTGGTTGCGTGACTGTGTAAGAATGAGTTGAGTGCAAGCGCTTTGATTTGTCTGTGCATGATACAGTGCTATATAAATTCCATTTATTATTATTATTATTATTATTATTATTATTATTATTATTATTCTATCTATCTATCTATCTGTCCCGTAGTCTGACGACCGTGGGGGCACCCTCAAAGACTCAGCAACCAGTTCCCTCCATTCCTCTCTCTGTTCTGCCTTTCTCAGGGTTTTGTTGAGTTCTAGGCCTGTCCATTCACTGATGTTATCCTCCCAGCTCTTCCTTGGTCTGCCTCTTCTTCTTCCTCCTTGGACAGTGCCTTGCAAAACTGTCTTTGTAATTCCTTGGGATCTTGTGATCTTATTATTATTATTATTATTATTATTATTATTATATCTTGGGTGACAACTACCATGTGCCTTTCCCCCCTCCATTAGACCATAAGTGGTGGTCTGGGTGCAAGTCTTTCAGATGAGACAATAAAACGAGGTCCCGTGTGTTAGACAGTTATTTAGCGCACATAGAAGAACCCACGGCAGCAAGAGAGTTGTCCCCAGCAAAATTCTATAGAAAAGGTCACTCTGATTGGGAAACAAATACAGTTGAAGTCAGGAAAAGAAAAAAAAATGGGTGGCGCTGCTCTTGGGGAAACGTGCTCTCCCAGGGGAGAGCATCTCGAATTTCACGTGGGGAAATCAACCATGACTTGAAGTGGTGTAAATAAAATATAAATAGATAAATAATGACATTCATTTAAGGACGGGAGAGACGATGATAGCCTTGTGTGAATGCTGTATCTGGATTGCTTTGGTGATGGAGTCAAACTAGTGACTGCAATGTACTGACAATTTCTGCTGCAGCCAGAAACATGACAATGAGGTCTTTGTTCCGCTTAGCAAAGGGGGAGGGAAGGGGGAGAGACAGGAGAGCCTGGTGGTTAGAGCATTGCGGGTTGCGCTCCAGATCTTATGGCCCAGGTTCGAACCACCATCGAGACATTTATTTAAGGGAACTTTTTCCTTCAGAGTTAACATCAGTGCCAACACCACTCCCCAGGAAGTCCACAAGATGAGACTATAAACCGAGGAAGAATCAAATTCATTGTCCCCGAAGTCAGAATGTGACAGTAGATAAAAACGGCTGCATACACAAGATCTTACAGTTAGTGAAGCTGAGAGCGCTAGTCAAGAAA
Source organism: Rapana venosa (assembly GCA_028751875.1). Classification (NCBI taxonomy): domain Eukaryota; kingdom Metazoa; phylum Mollusca; class Gastropoda; order Neogastropoda; family Muricidae; genus Rapana; species Rapana venosa. The sequence continues at coordinate 6,476,250 of CM054161.1, forward strand.
CAGAAAACAAATCCAGTGCTTGGTATACTTGCTGTGCGGTGAAGAGCCGAGGCCTACCATCCATTCTTTTGGCACGAGATTGCTGCTATGTATGCACGTGATAACAACAAGCTTGCTCTGCGCTGTTACTTTGTGTTTCACGTGCTCCACGTTCCTCTGGCACCAAGGCATTGCTGGCCTGTCCGGCAGTGTCTCCGTCTTCATGCTGACACTGCAGGAAGTGCAGGACCTTGTCCAGTTTCACCGACTTGTTGGCGCGAAGGTAAATCAGCGTCATTTCCTCCACGGTGCTGGGAGCCAGCTTAGGAATTTCCCCCTTGAGGTTGCACAGGATTCTTTGTGATTTGTGGTTGAGTTTCCTGACGTACCACTTCTCCCTCAGACCGTTCAGTGTGTAGAGAAAGGGGTTCAGTGCTGAGTTGAGGGGTAAGACAAACACTGCAGCCCAGACACTGACCACCCCGGGATAGGAACGCCAGCAGAGGCCAGGATGCCCATCAGCCCCACAGGGAACCAGCAGCAGAAGTCAGTGAAGACCACCAGGAACAGACGTCGAGCGATAGAGGTTTGCTCTTCCTGACGTGGATTGTTCACAGCTGCCCTCGCTCTGTGCACTGCCCAGTAAATGGCCAGCTGTCCTGTTCCGATGAACAAGAAGAGGAGAAAGTTCAGCACGATGAACACCACAAAGGCGTAGGTCTGGCCTGAAAACTGATGGCGGGTGATGGGTAAAGGGAGGCAAATGCTGTTCTCCCCATAGAATTCAAACTGACCAATGAAAGGCCCAGCAGCCAGGAGAAGGCTTAGCACCCAGACCACACAGCACAGCGCTGTGGAAAACTTAGCGGTCATGTGAAGGTGAGGCTTGAAGGGGAAGCAGAGCATCAGCAGACGGTCCAGTGTGATCAAACAGATGATGAACACGGACACCTCGCTGGAGACAAAAGCCAGGACACCTGCAGCAAAGCAGGCACCACTCTGCTTCCACCTCCGTTCACTGGCCACGTAACTGTCCCGGAAATACGCGTCTGCAGCTCCGACCGTGGCCATGTACACCCCCATCAGGAAATCAGCGACACACAAGTGGCTGACCAACACCTGGTAAGGCTTTGCGCTTGTTTTCCTTAAGGTGACGGCTTTGTACACAAACACGGCGATGTTGCCCAGTGTGGTGAGCAAGGACAGGGCCCACAGCAGCACCCTGAAGAAGTCAGAGCTGAGCAGATCGTGGCAAGAGGACAGTTCGTCATGGGGCGCCTTGCACTGCAACACTCGCGGATGGAAATAGGAACAGCACAACCTGGGGTCGTCTGCCTGTACAAAGGTCAGAGACACCAAACCTTCAAACATGCCCTGACTCAAGTGCTCCAGTCTGTTGCTGCTCAAGTCCAGAGTGTTCAGCCCACGCAAGACACGGAAAGCGTTGTCTTCAATGTCCTGGATGTGTGTGTCTCTCAGGACCAGCTGCTGAATGGCAACAGAGTCAGCGTGTTGAAAGAAAGAAGAAAATGTGGCATCCAGTTTGGGGACCAGAGGGTTGCCTGACAGGTTCAAATGCATCAAACCCCTCATGTCCTTCATCGCCATAGACGACAGCCCCCGTAATGCATTGTGACTCAGGTCTAAAATCTCCAGCTGTGGCATACCCACCAAGGTCACGTTGCTCAGCTGACAAAACGAGGCGTTCAGAAATCGCAGAAAGCTCAACGCGGACAACGCCTGCAGAGAAGGCTTGTCCCCCCCGCTGAGGTCCAGGTACCTGAGGTAGGCCAGGTGATCCAGGGGCCGAGGCATGGCGGCAGCGTGGCAGGAGCAGGCGTGCCCTTCACAGGTGCAGCCAGAGGGGGGGCCAGGCCGCAGTACCTCTCGTCATCTTTGTTGGGGCAGTGAGCCACCCCGTCACACACAAAGTCAGCATGCACACAGCTGCCGTACACCTGACACCTGTAGAAGCCAGGACAGGTGAAGTTATCAGGAGGAATGCCTTCATCCTCTCCTTCAAGGCAGTCCTGCTCTCCATTGTTGAGCAAGTAAGAGGGAATGTTTCTTCCATTCTTGCAGGAGAAATAAGCTTCAAAGCTAGGACCAAAGTCTTTGAAGAATTTATAACTTGACATACCAAAGCCATCCTGATAAATGGCAGAAATGGGCGCAAAGTGGAAAGTAGGCACATGCTCGTAAGCATTTTCTGCAAACGTGCAGCTTTCAGACTCCCTTAAGAAGTGAACATACCGCTTTGGTACACACCCCACTCCTGTACACCTGCTTTGTCTGCACGTCACACAGTCCACCTCATCACTGCTGTCAAAACAGTCGTCAACCCCATCACACTGACGACTTGCGGGTATGACTTGGTAATTCTCACACACAAACTGTTTGCTACTGTTTCTTAACATGCGTGGAAACAGACAGCCATCTTCATCACTGGCATCCGCACAGTCTGGCAGTCCATCACAGACTGCAGTGTAATGTACAGGTGGGCCATACTGACACTGGAACAGAGGGAAATTGTTAGGAGACCACTGTGTGGACAACACCTGACCCTGCCACTGACACTGATGAAACACCTGTACAACAGAGCCGTCTGCACATTGCTTGGTGGGGAACTGGTGCACCTGGCGGGTTGCTGCTGTCAGGTGTACACCAGGTGTTTGTGAGGTGCTAGGATCTGAAAAATCAGGATTAGGTTTCATGCACACGTAGCCGGAGTGCATCAGTTCTTCAATTATTGTATGAAGTAGGAGACTACTGTACAAGACAATGCGCATTTTGGGGACAATAGATATCATTGCAAAGTCTTTGGTCATTCCTTCCATCTGGATATCGGTTTCCTCATAGGCTATAGGACTTCCCTTTGTGCCCCACTGCCAAGTATACCTGTACAGGTGTCGCTGCTTCTTGGACACGGGATTTACCTTGCGAAGGTTGATTGCCGCTGCAGTGGCGCCGCTCTTGTGGAGCATGGCTGCTACAAGGTTTCTGCTTTGGGCGTCACGAAGAGCAGCGAGTGTGGCCCCGTACCTGCTCCGGCATTCTCTGTCTGCCTTGAGGGGTGATGTGACGGGAATCCTGCCAATCACAGCTATTTTCTGACTGAGGACGTCCAGCTTGAGGCAGTGCTGGCGGTAAGGGACCCAGTCCCCGCAGCCTGGGCTCCTGTACTCGCAGTCTTTCTCGTCCTCTCCCCAACACAGTGCTTCACACCATCACAAGCCAGCGCTGTGGGAACCGGGGAATCTGGTGAACAGATGAACAGGACCGTGCTGCTTGCAATCTCAGGAACGGTGTCGATTTTCTGAGGCAGCCCACTGCCTGGGTAGACCTCATAACTGATGTGGAATCTTGGCGATGACCCTTTGCTGGACTGAACCTTCATCACCGCTTTTCCTCTGACCACAGCAATGGGAAAGAGAGCATCCAGCCAGGCGTGCACCTCTTTCAGTTCAGGCTGACCCTCAGCAGACAGCCGCTGGTAAAGTCGTATGGAACACTCGCGTCTGAGGTGCAGGTGAACAACGACGCCGTGATCAGGAGGCAGCGACCACTCCCAGGTGTGGGGGTCCTCGCAGTCTGTGCTGGGGTCTCCAGTCCACTCCACAGACCCTGCCGTCCCTCCTTCCACAGAGCGAGGTGCAGGTCCACACGTGCCGGGAACAGGGCTGGGGGTGGGCGGGGACCTCGCTGCTGAGGATGCAGGACTGGAACCAGGCAGCGAGCTGTTGACGATGCTGGATGTAGGAGGTGAGCCGTTGACGATGCTGGATGTAGGGTGTGAACTGTTGACGATGCTGGATGTAGGCGATGAGCTGTTGACGATGCTGGATGTAGGAGGTGAGCTGTTGACGATGCTGGATGTAGGCTGCGAGCTGTTGACGATGCTGGATGTAGGCTGTGAGCTGTTGACAAAACTGGATGTAATGTTTGAGATGTTGACAAAACCGGGTGTAGGTGGTGAGATGTTGACAAAGCTGGATGTAGGTCGTGAGCTGTTGACAAAGCTGGATGTAGGTCGTGAACTGTTGACGATGCTGGATGTAAAGTTTGAGCTGTTGACAAAACCGGATGTAGGTGGTGAGCTGTTGACAAAACCGGATGTAGGTTGTGAGCTGTTGACAAAACCGAATGTAGGTCGTGAGCTGTTGACGAAGCTGGATGTAGGTTGTGAGCTGTTGACAAAACTGGATGTAAAGTTTGAGATGTTGACAAAACCGGATGTAGGTGGTGAGCTGTTGACAAAACCGGATGTAGGCTGTGAGCTGTTGACAAAGCCGGATGTAGGTCGTGAGGTGTTGACGAAGCTGGATGTAGGAGGTGGGCTATCTTTTGGGGATGCAGAATCTGAACCTGAAGAGTGAGGAAGACAACTGTTAGCAGCGTTGTTCAGTATTTTTTAAAAATTAATATTTTATACTTTTATATCGAGGATAATGAAATAAGCACTTACGTGCATATTTTTACATCCAGCCCCCGTGTGCATGCGGTTTTGAACATTCTGTCATCTGTTCCCACCGGGACACAATGGCCTACTCTTAGGAAAAGCGGAACAGGATTTAACGTGTGCGCAAAGATGTTCTGCGTGCGTTCGTACACGGGGCCACGGTTTATAGTCTCATCCGAAGGACTTTTGGGGAGAGTGGAGTCTGCACTGATGTTAACTCCAGAGGAAAAATATCCCCCTTGAGCGGGAATCGAACCCCGGTCGTCAGATTGCCAGCGCAATGTTCTAACCACTAGGCTATCCCGTCTCCCGCTGTAAGATAGTCTAGCCATGGGCTGACTCACCTGAGTACTAAAGTGTCTGTCAAAATGAAATACTTCATATTTCATTTTCATACCACATTAAGTCACAGCAGATTTCTCTGCGTGAAATTCGGGCTGCTCTCCCCAGAGAAAGAGCAGCGCCACCCTTTTTTCTTCCTCCTGTCTGCAACTGTATTTGTTTCCCTACCAGAGTAGCTTTTCTCTACAGAATTTTGCCAGGGACAATTCTCTTATTGCCGTGGGTTCTTTTACGTGCGCTAAATAATTTTGTGTCAACACATGGGACCTCGGTTTATCGTTTCATCCGGATGACTAGCACCCAGACCACCACTCATGGTCTAAAAGGATGGGGGGAAAGTTTCGGGCCCCAAACGGGGATCGAACCATCGCACGCTTGTGACCCGGAGTTTTCGCTTTCTAGGCAGGCGCGTTACCTCTAGACCACCGATCCACAGTGCGCCTCTCCAGCAGAACTCAGTGAAGGGGCCAGGGTCAAAGGGATATAATAATTGTTAGCTTCCCCCTTCCTTTCACTCTCCACACCCCTCCCTGTTCTCCACCCTCCCTCCAGCATTGCGTCTGAATCCTCCCCCTTCCCTTCGTCCTCATGAGGGAAGGTGCCAAGTCTCTTGATGATAATAATGATTGTGTATTGATAATGATAACAACAGTAATGATAATCGAATAGTCATGATAGTAGAACTACTACTACTTCTACTACTACCACTCTTGCTGCTGCTGCTGCTGCTGTTGCTACTACTACTACTACGACTGCTGCTGCTGCTGCTGCTGCTGCTGCTGCTGCTGCTGCTGCTACTGCTGCTGCTGCTACTATTGCTGCTACTGCTGATAATAATAATAATAATAATAATAATAATAATAATAATAATAATAATAATAATAATAATAATAATAATAATAATAATAATAATAATAATAAAAATAAACAATAATAATAATGGAATTTATACAGCACTATATCTTGTAAAAACAAATCAAAGCGCTTGCATTAAACCCACTCCTACACATGCAGCCAATAATGATTAAGAGTAGTAGTAGTAGTAGTAGTAGTAGTAGTAGTAGTAGTAGTAGTAGTAGTAGTAGTAGTAGAGGTAGTAGCAGCAGCAGCGGCGGCGGCAGCAGCAGTAGTATACTACTACTACTACTACTACTACTACTACTACTACTACTACTACTACTAAGTACTACTACTACTACTACTACTACTACTAGTAGTAGTAGTAGTAGTAGTAGTAGTAGTAGTAGTAGTAGTAGTAGTAGTAGTAGTAGTAGTTGTTGTTGTTGTTGTTGTAGGAGGAGGAGGAGGAAGAGGAGGAGGATAGGAGAAGCAGCAGCAGCACAAATAATAACAATAATGATAATAATGGGGGCAGAATAACCTCGCGGTTAGACCATTGAATTCGCCTTGTGACAGCGTGGGTTTGAGCCCCTATCTTTCTTTTTATGAGTGACGCTTTACTTCTACTGCTGCTGCCACGATGCCACTCATCTCAGGCAGACCACAGTGACAATGAGTCAGGCCCTGACTCCATCCATCTCTGCCCTCAGCGCCTGGGTTTTATTTATCCCAGTTCTTGATTAAACCATTGGCGCTGGGGGCAACAGCAAGGTGAGAGGCTGTATGACCAGTGGCTTTCTTTCCCACTCATGGAATTCCACTTTACAGCTTAGAGCTTAGTCTTTAGTGATGGAATATGACTCTCTGACTAGGAAGCTTGACTTGCACAGTCCTTACATGCTGCAGCCCTGGGGGCTAGTTGCCCTTTGGTGAACATCTCTAACGCTGAATGTCCTTATGCCCACTTGGCCGAGAGAGTGGGGATGTACTGTGGGCAAGGCATCTCCACTATAATCAAATTTCTGCCCAATTTCCGAAACAGCAGCTGCCTTTTCTGCTGTGTTGGAGGTCGAACACGACGGACAAACATACAGACTCAATCTGTGGCACTCCCACAGCCAGCATTTCTCGAGGAGCCATACAAACTTAGCAGCCACGAGACCACCGATCACAGGAGGACCTGCACACTCCAGATGGGCTGATGATGTTGGTCCCGTACTTTAAGAGAAACCAGTCACATGTCTTGAGCGAAGAAGATGGTATGATATATGGTGGTTTTTTTATACGTTGATATGTTTTCACATGTCTGTATAAGATTGAGCGCTATATTTCTTTCTTTCTTTCTTTCTTTCTTTTCTTTCTTTCTTTCTTTCTCTCTTTCTTTCTTTCTTTAATTTCGAGGATGATGGAATTAGCGCTCATGTGCTTTTTTACATCCAGTCCCCGTGTGTATGCAGATTTGTCAGTTTTGTCATACATTCCCACCGGCTCCCAAATTCCTACTTTTCCGAAAAGCGCAACGGGTTTTAACGTGTGCGCAAGATGTTCTGCGTGTGTTCGCACACGGGACCTCGGTTTATAGTCTCATCCAAAGGACTTTTGGGGAGAGTGGAGTCGGCACTGATGTTAACTCCAGAGGAAAAATCCTCTTGAACGAGATTCGAGCCCGGGCAGCAGATCACGAGCGCGATACGCATCACTCTAACCACCAGGCTGTTCCGTCCCCCTTACATTATTATTATTATTATTATTATTGTTATTATTATTATTACTACTACTATTATTATTATTATTATTATTATTATTATCATTATTATTATTATTATTATTATCATTATCAACAGATCAATAAAAACGTATATATACAACGGGTTTGAAATCGAATGGCCTCCCCCAATGGGAATACCAGGAGCCTCTTTCAGCACAAAATATCCCTACTTTCTGGAAATTTTCTTTTACAAAGTTCCCCTTTTCTATCCCTCTCTTCGTTTCTGTCTTTTCCCTGACCTTTTTCTGTCCTATGCCTTTGCTGATTATTTCATGCCTTACAGGTGTTCTCTCGTGCCTTTTTACAAGCAAATCTGACAGATATGTCCCGAAATTTTTCATAAGTATTTGGAATGAGCGGTTCTGAAGTGGGAATGTGTCGGCTGAGGCCAGTAGCGGGCAGACCTCCTGCAGAGTGACAGACAGACAGACAGACCAGCACAGGAGAAACCAGGCACTACACATCCCTCTCAATATTTCCACGCAGACGCTGGGTCAGGAAACGCGGAAGAACTTGAAGAAAGATTCGAAGAAGAATTTGAAGATGCATTAATTTTGAAGAAGAAGAAGAAGAAGAAGAAGAAGAAAGAAGAAGAAGAAGAAGAAGAAGAAGAAAGAAGAAGAAAAGAAGAAGAAGAAAGAAGAAGAAGAAGAAGAAGAAGAAGAAGAGAAAGAAGAAGAAGAAGAAGAAGAAGAAGAAGAAGAAGAAGAAGAAGAAGAAGGAGGAGGAGGAGAGAGAGGAGGAGGAGGAGGAGGAGGAGGAGGAGGAGGAGGAGGAGAGAGGAGAATGCAAAGAAAAGAAGACGAAGACGAAGACGAAGACGAAGAACGAAGAAGAAGAAGAAGAAGAAGAAGAAGAAGAACAACAACAACAACAAGATCTACAAGAAGAAGAAGAAGAAGAGAAACAAGACCAAGAAGAAGAAGAATGCAAAGAAGAAGAAGAAAAAGAAGAAGATTAAGAAGAAGAAGAACAAGAAGAACAAGAACAAGACGAACAAAAAGAGCAAGAAGAAGGAGAAGGAGGAGGAGAAGAAGAAGAACAATAACAACAACAAGTCAAATCGCTGAACGATTGTTTTTGTTGTAACAATAACAAAAAAGTCACAAATAAAGCACACAGTAATTTTTTTTCCTTGTACTGTGTCTTACGGGGACGGAGATAGCTCAGTGGTCAGAGCACTCGCTTTCCCCAGCCAAGGTTAAAGCATCAATGAGCGTGGTTACCACTTGGATGGGTGACTATTTGCGCGCCTTGGCTTCAGTACGATCCCCCAGTTCACCCAGCTATATAATGGGTACCTGCCCTCTTTAGGATCAGGGAAGGTAAAGCAGCGAGGGAGAGGAGATGGGCGCCGCCCTCAATATGCTGGCCCCTAGAGAAGCGAGGTCTCTGACGCCTCGCTTCTCTGCGACCTTATAGGTTATGGGACACCTTTACCCATTTTACTGTCTTGCAGGGCTGGACCAGACTGTCCCAGCAAAGGCTTCGTGATCGGTCATCAGACGTGCAGGAGTGTTTGACAGTCACCAGCAGTGGGCAGTCATGACATGACATGACTAACAAAACCAGTCACTACGTCCAATGACCAAGTCAGTCAGTCATTTCACGAAACGTATCCCAATGCCATGTTTTAATGAGGAAATAGCAGCAAAGGAAAAACCAGTACGGGTAACCCCTTACAACTTGTCAATCACTTTGGAAAAAGATTGATCGGATTCATTAAAACAACAACAGAAGCAACAACAATAACAACAACAACAACAACAACAGCAACAGCAAAACCCCTCTAGAAAATAAAATATTTCAATGACAGCATTTTTAGACGTCTAGGAATTCCAGGTTTTGGGGGGGGGTGAAATCTTTTGTGGAAACTCCCAGAGGGGCTTATGATATTTTGATGTTGAGGTGACGTGTGTGTTGTCTGGTCTTCTTTGACATAATTCAGAACATAACAAAAATATGTGTGACCATTCACCACGAAATGAGTCACGTTGCACCTGACCCACTTTTCTGCTTAGGAGCCATTTTTAGGTTCTCAGGTTGTCGATGTTGAGATTTCGATTGATTGTGAAACTATACGCTTTTTTGGGGACACAAATCAATGCCAAGCCATAGTATAGTATGCATGTGCCGGTCTTTGATATAGTGTCAACCCATAGTATGCACATGCCAATTTTTTGACACATAATTTCAGTGCCAAAGCGTTAGGCATAGTATGTATATGCCAGTGTTTGAAACAGAGTTTTAGTGTCAAACTATAGTATATACATGCCAGTTTTTGACAAATAATTTTAGTGCCAAACCATGGTATATACATACCATGATTTGCGACAGTGCCAAACCATATTATGTACACGTCAATCTTTGACATATGGTTCCGTGTCGAACCATAGTATGTACATGCTGATCTTTGACACAGTGCCAAACCATAGTATGTAATGCCAATCTTTGGCACATCATTTTTACTGCAAAACCATAGTATGTACGTGCCAATCTTTGACACAGTGCCCAACCATAATATGCACATGCCATTCTTTGACACAGAATTTCAGTTCCAACCATAGTATTTAATGTCAGTCTATGACACAGTGCCAAAGCATAGCATGTACATGCCAATCTTGACAAAGAATTAAGTGCCAAACCAAAGTATGTACAGGTCAGCTTTTGACATCTACTTTAGTGCCAAACCATAGTATGTACATGCCATTCTTTGACAGCACCGTTTATTTTAAAATGTTTATTTTTATTTTATTCTATTATATCGAGGATAATGGGATAAGCACTTATGTGCTTTTTTACATCCAGTCCCCCTGTGCATGCGGTTTTGTCAATTTTGTCATCTGTTCCCACCGGCACACAATGGCCTACTCTTACGAAAAGCGGAACAGGATTTAACGTGTGTGCATGATGTTCTGCGTGCGTTCGCACACGGGGCCTCGGTTTATAGTCTCATCCGAAGGACTTTTGGGGAGAGTGGAGTCTGCACTGATGTTAACTCCAGGAGAAAATATCCCCCTTGAGCGGGAATCGAACCCGGGTCGTCAGATTGCGAGCGCAATGTTCTGACCACTAGGCTATCTAGGCTATCCCGTCCACTAGGCTATCCCCAAACCCTAGTATGCACACGCCAGCTTTTTACATATACTTTAGTGCCAAAGCTTAGCATGTACATGCCAATCTTTGACACATAATTCTAGTGCCAAAGCATAGTATGTACATGCCAGTCTTTGACACAAAATTCAGTGTCAAATCATAATATGTACATGCCAGTCTTTGACACAAAATTCAGTGTCAAATCATAATATGGACATGCCAATCTTTGACACAAAATTCAGTGTGAAATCATAATATGTACATGCCAATCTTTGACACAAAATTCAGTGTCAAATCATAATATGTACATGCCAATCATTGACACAAAATTCAGTGTCAAATCATAATATGTACATGCCAATCTTTGACACAAAATTCAGTGTCAAATCATATGTACATGCCAATCTTTGACACAGAACACAGTGTCAAACAATAGTATATACATGCCAGTTTTTGACATAGAATTTTTCGCGCGAAATCATAGTGTATACGTGGCAA
>CM054161.1:6492231-6499731 GCA_028751875.1 Rapana venosa
GACGCGCTTCAAGGGAAAGCAACCCGAATTTTATCGCAAAGAAATTGCTGTGACTGAAAGTGGTAACAATGACAAATCACTACACTACACTACACTACACTACACTACACTACACTAACGACTACACTCACACAACACTAAACTACACTGCACGCACTACACTACACTTGACTCAACTGCAATCACTGCACTCACTACACTACACTACACTGCACTCACTACACTGCACTACACTACACGAGCAACTACACTGCACTACACTACACTAACTGCACTGCACTACACCTGCACTAAACACACTAACACTGCACTGCACTGCATACACTTGCACTGCACTACACTAACCTACACTACCTCACTACACTACACTACACTGCCTACACCACACTCAACACTCACTTCACTGCATTGGCACTGCACTCAATACATACACATACACTATCTACACTATCCACAGTACACTACACTACACTACATTACACTACCTCACTACACACATACATTCACTACAAACCACACTACAATGCTACTCCACTGCACTCCATGCACACATACAACACACACACCAACACCACACCACACTACACCACACACTACACCACACGATACGACACGAGATACACTACATACTTTACGCACTAAACTAACGGCAAAACACTACTACACTACACTACTCCACACTAATCGCTCACTACACTGACACTACACTACATATACTACACCAACACATCCACCCCCCACACCATACTACACTACACTACACTACACCACACTACACACACCACCACTACACTACACTACACTACACTACACTACACTCACTACACTACACTACACTTCACTACATCACACTACACACTACACTGCACAGCACTACACCACTTTGCACTGCACACCTTCACTACACTACCCTACACTACTACTCTGCACTACACCACACTCACATACTACACTACACTACACCACATCACACACATACACTACACTACACCAACACACACACTACAATGCACTGCACTGCCACTACACTACACCACTCACACCACACACACACCACTACACCTCCACACCACACCACACTACACTACACCACAGTACACTACACTACACACTCAACTACCGCACTACACTACACACCACACCACTATCACACACTACACCACACCACACCTACACTACACACACTACACTACACTACACTACACTACACTACACTACATTACACTACAGAGTTGATGGAATATATCCCTACTATTATTCACAACAAAGACCACCATCATGAAAGTGCAGACCTTCATCAACAGCTGCCTGAGACGAATCCTCCAGATCCACACTGGCCCGACACCATCAGCAACGCAGACCTGTGGCAACGTACCAACCAGCTGCAAGCCGAGAATGAAATCCGGCGCAGGAGATGGGGATGGATCGGGCACACCCTGAGAAAGCCAGCCAGCAACATCACAAGGCAGGCACTATCATGGAACTCCCAGGGAAAACGAAAAAGAGGAAGGCCAAGAAACACCTGGCGACGCGACCTTGAGGCAGAAACCAGGAAGATGGGATATACCTGGAGACAGCTGGAGAGAATAGCCCAGGACAGAGGACTCTGGCGGACTGTTGTCGGCGGCCTATGCTCCAGGGGGAGTGATGGGCCTAAGTAAGTCAGTATTATTCATTCTCTCTTCGTCGAACGCTCAGACAGCAACTATTGTCAGTCATTTGAGCGAAAATGCACTGCGCTGCCATTAAGCACCTGACAAGATCAGGCCCAGCGTATCCTGCTTCGGCGTGAGAGAGAACTATTATCTTTAAAGTCTTTCAGGGGAAAAAAAAGGTAGTAGAATGGACCAAGAAGGCAGAAAACAGACAATAAGGTTGTGACAAGATTGAAAAAGGAACAAGGCAGAAACAAAGAGAGGGATAGAAAAGAAGGAAATCCTGGCACAGAATACCCAGAAGGTGGGGATGCTATTTATGCTGACAGGCCCCCACCATCTCCACGGGAGACTAATTTTTTTCATTTTGAAATAATAATAATAATGATAATAATAATAATAATAATAATATATGGAATTTACATAGCGCTGAATCTTGTTAAAACAAACAAATCGAAGCGCCTGCACTCAAATCATTTACACGCATGCAACTAAATAACTAAATAAGTATTTTGGTTTAAACAAAATTTATTAGTTCAGAAACACAACATAGCACCAATACATGAAATGAGCACAACAAGCAATGCTTATATGATGAGTACTGTAATAAGTCTTTTGAAGCATAGGGTGTGCTGTGACATACACACTTGGAATCCATACTGCTGAACCAGTTTCCTTGTGGGGTTGATGTCATCGTCTTCTCTTCTTGTTGCCCGGTGTCTGAAGTTCCTGCAGGGCTCTGTGGCTTCTTCAAGATCCTGTTCTCTTGGATGCTACAGAACTTCAGGATCTGCCCGAACAATAGAGCGTGAACACTTCCAGAACAACAGATCGTGGACACTCTCAAAACAATAGATTGTGGACACTCTCAGAACAACAGACTGTGGACACTCTCAGAACAACAGATCATGGACACTCTCAAAACAATGGATTGTGGACACTCTCAGAACAACAGATTGTGGACACTCTCAGAACAACAGATTGTGAACACTCTCAGAACATTAGAATGTGGACACTCTCAGAACAACAGAATGTGGACACTCTCAGAACAACAGACTGTGGACACTCTCATAACAATAGACTGTGGACACTCTCAGAACAATAGACTGTGGACACTCTCAGAACAATAGATTATGGACACTCTCAGAACAATAGACTGTGGACACTCTCAGAACAATAGATTATGGACACTCTCAGAACAATAGACTGTGGACACTCTCAGAACAATAGATCGTGGACACTCTCAGAACAATAGATTGTGGACACTCTCAGAACAATAGATTGTGGACACTCTCAGAACAATAGATTGTGGACACTCTCAGAACAACAGATTGTGGACACTTTCAGAACAACAGATTGTGGACACTCTCAGAACAATAGATTGTGGACACTCTCAGAACAATAGATTGTGGACACTCTCAGAACAATAGATTGTGGACACTCTCAGAACAACAGACTGTGGACACTCTCAGAACAACGGACTGTGGACACTCTCAGAACAACAGACTGTGGACACTCTCAGAACAACAGATTGTGAACACTCTCAGAACAATAGAATGTGGACACTCTCAGAACAACAGACTGTGGACACTCTCAGAACAATAGAATGTGGACACTCTCAGAACAACACATTGTGGACACTCTCAGAACAATAGATTGTGGACACTCTCAGAACAATAGATTGTGAACACTTCCAGAACAATAGATTGTGGACACTCTCAGAACAATAGACTGTGAACACTCTCAGAACAACAGATTGTGGACACTCTCAGAACAACAGACTGTGGACACTCTCAGAACAACAGACTGTGGACACTCTCAGAACAATAGATTGTGGACACTCTCAGAACAATAGATTGTGGACACTCTCAGAACAACAGACTGTGGACACTCTCAGAACAACAGACTGTGGACACTCTCAGAACAATAGATTGTGGACACTCTCAGAACAATAGATTGTGGACACTCTCAGAACAACAGAATGTGGACACTCTCAGAACAATAGATTGTGGACACTCTCAGAACAATAGATTGTGGACACTCTCAGAACAACAGACTGTGGACACTCTCAGAACAATAGACTGTGGACACTCTCAGAACAACAGACTGTGGACACTCTCAGAACCACAGATTGTGAACACTTCCAGAACATTAGAATGTGGACACTCTCAGAACAACAGAATGTGGACACTCTCAGAACAACAGACTGTGGACACTCTCAGAACAACAGACTGTGGACACTCTCAGAACAACAGACTGTGGACACTCTCAGAACAACAGATTGTGGACACTCTCAGAACAACAGATTGTGGACACTCTCAGAACAACAGATTGTGGACACTCTCAGAACAACAGACTGTGGACACTCTCAGAACAACAGACTGTGGACACTCTCAGAACAACATAATGCGGACACTCTCAGAACAACAGACTGTGGACACTCTCAGAACAACAGACTGCGGACACTCACTAAAAGCTTTGCTCAAGTCTATCAACACCTATACTATGTACACTAACCCCCGATGTCGGAATGCTGCTACCTTAAAGGAGCGCCAACAAAAGTTAGCACACGCACAAATCTCACCATTGATGAAGGATTGGAGCTCTAGCCGAGAAACAAACAAAAAGTTCACTCGATATTAAAAGCTGTGTGTGTTATTCACGTTATGTATTGGTCTTCTTCTTTTCGTCGTTGAAAGGCTCAGACAGCAACTCCTGAGGCCCTGACAAATGCTGTCCTGCGCTGAAGGCCCTCCCTCCAGGGGTCCGAAGAGTGTGTCCCTCATCGGCAGGTCAGTAGGCTAGATATCGGCCAGTCCTCAGGTTTTGGTGTGTTGGAAGGACAGGTCTGGAGGAAGTGTTCTTCCACTGTCATGGGAGAAGTGCCACAGGGGCACGCCTCAGAATCACCAATGTGGAACTTGGTATTTTGGTATTTGGGGACGGGATAGCTCAGTGGTCAGAGCACTTGCTTTCACGCAAGCTAAGTTTAAGCAGCATCGAGCGTGGTTACCAAGTGGATGGGTGACCGTTTGCGCGCCTTGGCTTCAGTGCAGTCCCCCCAGTTCACCCAGCTATAAATGGGTACCTGCCCTCTTTAGGGTCAGGGAAGGTAGAGCAGCGAGGGAGAGGAGATGGGCGCCGCCCTCAATATGCTGGTCCCTGGAGAAATGAGATCGCTGACGCCTTGCCCACGAACGACCACATAGGTTATAGGACACCTTTACCTGTATCCTTTCTTAAGTATTGAGGCCTACATGAACATGTTGTTCTGCTTGGAAAATGTTATACAGAGATTTTCTTCAGCTTTAACAACCTCTTACCATAACAATCTGCACTCTCCATGAAAAAAAGGTAAAAACAAGTAAAGGTATTCCCATAACCTATGTGGTCGTAGGGGAGCGAGGTGTCAGAGACTACTCGACAGGGATATATTCATTCGACGCTTCCTATCATAACACATCCCAGCTGGCCATTTACTGGGCAGTGCACAGAGCCAGGGCAGCTGTGGACAATCCACGTCAGGAAGAGCAAACCTCTATCGCTCGACGTCTGTTCCTGGTGGTCTTCACTGACTTCTGCTGCTGGTTCCCTGTGGGGCTGATGGGCATCCTGGCCTCTGCTGGCGTTCCTATCCCTGGGGTGGTCAGTGTCTGGGCTGCAGTGTTTGTCTTACCCCTCAACTCAGCACTGAACCCCTTTCTCTACACATTGAACGGTCTGAGGGAGAAGTGGTACGTCAGGAGGGCGGAGCAAATGTCCAAACGAATCTTTTGCAACATCAAGGATGAAATCCCCAAACTCACTCCCAGTGTAGTTGAGGAGACCATACTGACCTATCTGTACTCTGATAAAGCTTTCCAGTTCAGAAAAGTCTTGCAGTGTCTACAACAAGAGCAGGAGAACGGAAAGAAGTCGAGACAAGGCAACAACAGCTAGGTTTTGGAAGAAGATTTCCTTTGGAAGCAGACTTGTGTAGAGAAGATGGTAATGACACCTGTCAACAAATATTGCATCGTGGACACACAAATTTTTTCACTTACAGATTATCGCAATGTTGGAATTTTTGCATCACAGCTTGTCTGTTTGTCTGTCTGTGAACAATCATTTTACACAATTTTTTAAATGAAATTGATTACTCTCTGAAACTAAAAGCGTGGTTGTAGGGAACCAAGCAAGGGAAACAATCTGCAATAGATTGTTTAACGCGATTTTTGTCCCTTTTCGTGAAAGTTGCTTCTTTCCTTTCATGTTTTATTATTGATCCTTAATTTAACTGAGAAAAGAGCTTAGAAAAAAATAAAACAACATTGACAACAACAAAAGCACACACACATACATACAAACACACACGCACACACACCACACACACACACACACACACACACACACACACACACACACACACACACACACACACACACACACACACACGCACTGGGCACGCAGGAGTGCTTATTTCCTTATCCTCGCAATAAAAGATTTAGTAAAAAAAATATCAAGCAACTTTACCACCATACACATAAGCACTTCTTACAAAACCACCCACAGAAAAAGGAGGGCGATGATGATGGTGACGATGATGATGGAGGGATGATGATGATGATGATGATGACGACGACGATGGTGATGATGATGCTGATACTGCTGCTGCTGCTGCTGATGATGATGATGATGCACAGCTTTTCAATGAAATGGTATGCTTTATTATTCCTTGCTGAGTTAAGGAGGAAGAAGAAGAAGAAGAAAAAAGGAAGAAGAAGGAGAAGAAGAAGAAGAAGAAGAAAAGAAGAAGAAGAAGAAGAAGAAGAAGAAGAAGAAGAAGAAGAAGAAGAAGTATTTCTTTGAGAAATGCACCCAACTGGTTTAAAAGAAATATATGCAGGCCTTTTAGCAGTTACATTTTACACATTATTCTTAAGGATTTTCTTGAAGTTCTTTTTAAACACAGTATTAGCACAGATATAGCCTGCATTTCTTACTTAGAACCAAAGAAATCAATAACGTCAGTGTTATTTTCAGAGAAAACAGCACCGTTTTCATGGCTATGGGTCTACAAAAATGGACCTTTGTGACAGAGACCAGATTTGTTGCTGTAAGAGTATCCCTTCCAGGATAAAATAGAAAGAAAGAAGCCACACTGTTCGATTTGGTCCAGAAAGACATTTGCAATGTGGACAGCTTTCGCGTATCTTTGGGAGAACAAGCAGATTTTATTTCTAAATTTACTTTCACAGCTAAACAAGAACAACCGGAAAAGTGCTGACAC
This sequence comes from Rapana venosa, assembly GCA_028751875.1. Taxonomy (NCBI): domain Eukaryota; kingdom Metazoa; phylum Mollusca; class Gastropoda; order Neogastropoda; family Muricidae; genus Rapana; species Rapana venosa. Next base: position 6,499,156 of record CM054161.1, read on the forward strand.
AGACCAACACAAAAGAAAATAAAACAACCACCACCACCACAACAACAACAAACCAACCACAACAACAGCGAGTAAACAGGAACCAAATCCAACCCTAAACAAATAAACAAGCACACAAAACACGGGCAAGAGTCTAACAGCCAGATTACCCAGCACTTACCCCCTTTTAGTACACCTGCTCAACATGCTGCACACACACATACACACACACACACACACACACACACTTCACTCTGACCACCACAGAACACAACATTTCATGACCAAACACCATGACTTTGACAGAGTTGTCAAACTGGTTTCAGAGCTATCTTTAGACCTCGTCCAATAAGAACGCAAAGCAAAGAAATCTCAGCCAATCAGTGGTCTTCTATCTCAGCCAATCAATGATCTCCTAAGGCCTGACAGTGTGGTGGTGATAATGGACAGATCAACAGCCATGAGGACTAAATGAGTGCAGAGCTAGCAGCCCTCTTCCTACAGAAAATCCACCCACCTTCACTTACACACACCCACAAACAGAGAGAGAGAGAGAGAGAGAGAGAGGAGAGAGAGAGAGAGAGAGAGAGAGAGAGG
>CM054161.1:6502231-6524731 GCA_028751875.1 Rapana venosa
TTGTTCTTCTTCTTCTTCTTCTTGTTCTTGTTCTTGTTCTTCTTCTTCTTCTTCTTCGCATTCTTCGCATTCTTCGCATTCTTCTTATCGCAATTCTTCTTCTTCTTCTTCGCAATTCTTCTTCTTCTTCTTCTTCTTCGCAATTCTTCGCAATTCTTCGCAATTCTTCGCAATTCTTCGCAATTCTTCGCAATTCTTCTTCTTTGCAATTCTTTGCAATTCTTCGCAATTCTTCTTCTTCTTCTTCTTCTTCTTCTTCTTCTGCTTCTGCTTCTGCTTCTTTTTTTCTTCGCAATTCTTCCTCTTCTTCTTTTTCTTCTTCTTCTCCTTCTCCTACTTCCTCTTCTTCTTCTCCTGGAGAATAGCGGTTTTCAGGAGAAGGATGCAGTATATTCTGGTTCTTAAGAGCCCTGAACTGTTTGTTTGTAGGTTTATGTACAGTCGTATCTTTCTTAGTGTTTCTTTGTCTGTCTTTTCATCTGTCTATGTGCCTATCTGTCTTTCTATCTGTCTGTCTGTATGTCTGTTTATGTGCCTGTCTATCTGTCTTTCTATCTGTCTGTCTGTCTGTATGTCTGTCTGTTTATGTGCCTGTCTTACTCTCTTTCTATCTATCTGTCTGTATGTCTGTCTGTCTGTCTTTGTGATTGCCATTCATGGATGATTAATGTGTTTTGATTGATTTGTCTGCTCTCTGTCTGTATCTGTCTCTGTCTGTCTCTGTCTGTCTGTCCTGTCTGTCTCTCTGTCTGTAGGTCTGTCTGTCTTTCTGTCTTCTGTCTTCTGTTCTGTCTGTCTGTCTGTTCTCTCTTGTCTCTCTCTTCTTCTTTCCTTCTCTGTCTTCCTTCTCTCTCTCTCTCTGTGGATTCACGAAGTCTAGTTTACCTCTCTCGGCACCTCATCTGGTGATTACAGGGTGGATTTTTGCGATTCTCCCAGGTCAATGCATGTGCGACCTTGCCAATGCTTTATTCCTTTGTGTATGCTCGATGCAGAACCACAACGATTATGCCGTCAAAGTGCCTGCAATGCTACAGCATCCTGGTTATCAAACAAACCCCTCCAACTTGCATGAAATAACTGCTCTGAGTTGGCTCTAATGCTGAGCAGTGTGACAGACCTCCTGAAGTCATAAGCAAGGAAAGACCAGCACATGCACTATCCTTGTATGGAAATGAAGGGAGAGAGAGAGAGGAGGAAGAGATGCACAGAAAAGAGAGAGACAGAGGATGGAAGAGAGAAAGAGAGGAGAGAAGAGGAGAAGAGAGAGAAGAGAGAGAGGGGAGGAGGGGATGGAGAGAGAGAAAGAGAGAGGAAGAGGAGAGAGAGATGAGAGTAGGGAGGAGAGAGAGAGAGAGGAGAGAGAGAGAAGAGGAGAGGGAGGAGAGAGAGGGAGGGAGAGGAGAAGAGAGGGAGGAGGGAGAGAGAGAGGGGAAGGGAGGAGAGAGGGAGGAGAGAGAGAGGGGAGGGAGAGAAGGGGGAGGGAGGGAGGGGGGAGAGGGAGGGGGGGGGAGAGAGAGAGAGGGAGGGAGAGAGAGGGAGGGAGGGAGAGAGAGATAGACAGAGAGGGAGGGGGAGAGAGAGAGGGAGGGAGGGAGAGAGAGAAAGGGAGAGAGGGAGGGAGGAGAGAGGGGAGGGAGAGAGTGAGGGAGAGAGAGGGAGGGAGTGAGAGAGAGAGGGAGGGAAGAGGGAGAGAGAGAGAGAGGGAGAGAGAGAGGAAAGAGAGAGAGAATTCCGGGTAGGGTGAGAAAAACCAGTTCTCCAGGGTGTTAAGCTGGGGAACATACCACCATCACCACCACACCACTCACCTCCACCCCCACCACTACCACCACCACCACCCATCACCATCACCACCCCATCACCATCACCACAACCACCACCACCACTACCACCACCACCACTACCACCACCACACCACACACCACCAAACAACAACAACAACAACAACAACAAAATCATCATCAACCACAAACGAAAAAAACAACAACAGAACCTCAATACCTTTGGACTATAGGCAACATACTTATCTGCTGTGGTATCTGCAGTCAAAGATTTCATCAACATACCCCCCACACAGCGATCTTCAGCGATGCAGAGGGCAACGCCTGAAACAGATACTGTCTCATCCTTCCATCGGAAACATCAGGATTCTTACTGCAACAAACCTTCAATAAAAAGGACTACCCCCCTCCCCTCCTTACCTCGGTACATGTGTTCCTGTCAATCCATCACTTTGTACTGTCGTTGCCAGTGAAATATTGTCCATCGCTTTGTCCTGCCGTTGCCAATGAAATATAGTCCATCACTTTGTCCTGTCCATTATTGTCAATGAAAGATTGTCCATCATTTTTCCTGTTATTGTCAATAAAACAGGGTCCATCATTTTGCCTTGTCATTTCCAATGAAACATAGTCCATCACTTTGTTCTGTTATTGCCAATGAAAAAATAGTCCATTACTTTTTCCTGTTCATTATTGTCAATCAAACATAGTCCATCACTTTGTCCTGTTATTGTCAATGTAACATAGTCCAACACTTCGTCCTGATCATTATTGTCAATGAAACATAGTCCATTACTTTGTCCTGTCAATCAAACATGGTCCATCCCTTTGTCCTGATCATTATTACCAATGAAACAGAGTCCATCACTTTGTCCTGATCATTATTACCAATGAAACATAGTCCATCACTTTGTCCTGTTATTGTCAATGAAACATAGTCCACCACTCTGTTCTGTCCATCATTTAGGGCACATTCAGAGGAAAGGGAAAGAGGCGAGGTTAGCGTAGAGAATGAGATGAGGGTAGGATAGGGAAGGAGGTTAATGTATAACAAAAGGGGTAAGCTCTAACCTGGGTTCTTTCATTTGGTGGGGGGGGGGGGGGGGGAAGTAGTGAGGGTGGGGGGGAACGGGATAGCTTACCTAGTGGTAGAGCGTTGCGCTTGTGATCTGACGGCCCGGGTTCGAGCCACTGCAGAAGCACTCGTTCTAAAGAAATTTTACCACGAATGTCAGCGCTGCATTATTACTGACTCCACTCCCCCAAAAGATAGATAGATAGATAGATAGATAGGCAGACAGACAGACAGATAGATAGATAGACAGACAGACAGACAGACAGATAGATAGATAGATAAACAGAAAGACAGACAGATAGATAGATAGATAGATAGATAGATAGATATTAGATAGATAGATAGAATGATAGATAGGTAAAGGTAAGGTAAAGGAGTCCCATAACCTATAAGGTCGTAGGGGAGCGAGGCGTCAGAGACCTCACTTCTCTAGGGCCAGCATATTGAGGGCGGAGCCCATCTCCTCTCCCTCGCTGCTTTACCTTCCCTGACCCTAAAGAGGGCAGGTACCCATTTACAGCTGGGTGAACTGGGGGAACTGTACTGAAGCCAAGGCGCGCAAATGGTCACCCATCCAACTGGTAACCACGCTCGACGCTGCTTAACTTGGCTGGGGGAAAGCGAGTGCTCCGACCACTGAGCTATCCCGTCCCCTTATGATAGATAGACAGACAGATAAATAGATAGATAGATAGATAGATAGATAGATAGATAGATAGATAGATAGATAGATAGACAGAAACAGATAGATAGATAGATAGATAGACACAAAGACAGATAGATAGACAGACAGACAGACTGACAGACAGACAGATAGATAGATAGATAGATAGATAGATAGACAGTGAGACAGACAGACAGATAGATAGATAGATAGATAGATAGACAGGTACATACATACATACATACATACTACATACATACATACATACATACATACATACATACACACACACACATAGAGAGAACAACATACATACATACATATACATAGACAGAGATATAGATAGATAGATAAACAGATAGATAGAAGATAAACAGATAGATAGATAGATAGACGGATAGATAGATAGATAGATATATGTATAGATAGATAAACAGATAGACAGATCGATACATAGATAGAGAGTGAGACAGACAGAGAAAGAGAGACAGAGACAGACAGAGAGACAGAGAGACAGAGACAGACAGAGAGACAGACAGAGAAGACAGACAGAAAGACAGACAGGGAGAGAAAAAAAAGCAACAGAGAGCAACTGAGAGACACAAGACACAGGCAAGGAGACAAAGACAGAGACGGAGGACAATGAGATGAGACCGAGAGACAGAGGCAGCTTATAACAGAATGAAACATCTCTCTCCCCCAGCCCCCTACCCCCATCCCCCTCTCCCTCCTTAACGAGCTCACTTGCAGGCAGCCATCATTCTCCTCACGCATCTGGCAGACAGACTAAGAAAGAAACAAACAGACAAGAGAGAGAGAGATACCTACACAAATAAGTGGATGGGTGGATGGGTAGATGCTCATCTCTCTCTCTCTTTCTCTCTCTCTCTCTCTCTCTCTCTGTCTCTCTCTCTCTCTCTCTCTTTCTCTCTCTCTCTTTCTCTCTCTCTCTCTCTCTCTCTCTCTCTCTCTCTCTCTCTCTGATGTCTGTTTTTGTCTGCCTGTCTCTCTCTGTGCCTGTCTGTCTGTCTGTCTGTCTGCTCTCTCTTTCTGTCTATCTGTCTGTCTCTTTCTCTCTCTCTGTGTCTGTCTGTCTGTTTGCTTGTCTGTCTGTCTCTTTCTTTCTCTCTCTCTCTCTCTCTCTCTCTCTCTCTCTCTCTCTCTCTCTCTCTCTCTCTCTCTCTCCAGGGACTGGACGCAAAAAAATATACCTGAGTGTTTACTGCATTATCCTCAAAATAAAAGGAAGAAAGAAAGAAAGGAAAAAAGAAAGATCTAAATTACAATCAGAAGGGAGAGGTGGGAGAGAGTGAGAGAAAGATAGACAGACAGACACACAGATAGATAGATAGATAGATAAGATACATACATACATACATACATACATACTTACATACATACGTACATAGACAGAGAGACAGAAAGATAGATAGATAAATATCTAGATAGATAGATAGACAGATAGACGGACAGATAGATAGATAGATAGATAGATGGACAAGTAGACAGATAGATAGATACACAGATAGACAGATAGACAGATAGATAGAGAGACAGAGATAGACAGAGACAGAGACAGACAGAGAGACAGACAGGGAGAGGGAAAAAAGCAACAGAGAGCAACTGAGAGACACAAGACACAGGCAAGGAGACAAAGACAGAGACAGAGGACAATGAGATGAGACCGAGAGACAGAGACAGCCTATAACAGAATGAAACATCTCTCTCCCCAGCCCCCTACCCCCATCCCCCTCTCCCTCCTTAACGAGCTCACTTGCAGGCAGCCATCATTCTCCTCACGCATCTGGCAGACAGACTAAGAAAGAAACAAACAGACAAGAGAGAGAGAGATATCTACACAAATAAGTGGATGGATGGATGGGTAGATGGCTCATCTCTCTCTCTCTCCCCCCTCCCACCTCTCTCTCTCTCTCTTTCTGTCTGTTTTTGTCTGCCTGTCTCTCTGTCTGCATGTATGTCTGCCTGTCTGTCTCCTTGTCTGTCTGTCTGTCTATCTCTTTCTCTCTCTGTCTCTGTCTCTGTGTCTCTCTCTCTCTCTCTCTCTCTCTCTCTCTCTCTCTCTCTCTCCAGGGACTGCACGCAAAAAAATATACCTGAGTGTTTATTGCATTATCCTCGAAATAAAAGAAAGACAGAAAGGAAAAAAACTAAATTGCAATCAGAAGGGAGAGGTGGGAGAGAGTGAGAGAAAGAAAGAAAGACAGACACACACAGATAGCCAGACAAAAACAGAAGTACAGAGTTAAAGACAGACACACACAGAGAGACAGACAGACGTGCAGGCAGACAGACAGATAGACAGACAAAAACAGAAATACAGAGTTAAAGACAGACAGAGAGAAAGAGAGACAGACAGACAAATAGACAGACAGACAAACAGACAGATAAAGACAGAGATACAGAGTTAAAGACAAGAGAGACCAAGACAGAGAGACAAAGATGGAGACAGAGACAGACATAGAAAGAAAAGACCCAACGATTAAAACCAACAAACAATGAGACAGATAGGCAAGCAAGCAGGCAGGCAGGCAACTAGACAGACTTGTCTGTCTGTCTGTTGTCTGTCTGTCTGTTGTTTGTCTGACAGACAGACAGACAGACAAGCAGACTGACACCCCCACAGATATACCCAGAAGGAGAGTGCTCATCAAATCAAATCAAAGCAAAGCAAAGTCCTGCACAGAAAACCAGCCAGCGACCAATGGCCTGCCCCTCTGGTGGTCTTGGCCAACCAAGCAACCCCTCTCAGAGGTCAAGGCCAATCTGGTAAAAGGTCACTTCCTGTTCCCCACCACTCTGTCCTGAGCTATTTCTGATGGCTGCACATCTGTCACGTGATCCCAAGGCATGACGAACTTCCGCCAGGAGGAGGTAACTGTGTGGTTTTTTCCTTCTGACTTGTGTTTGTTTGCCTGACTGTCTGTCCCTTTGTCTGTCTGTCTGTCTGTTAGTGAGTTAGTTCCTTAGTTAGTTAGTTAGCTGGTTAGTTGGTTAGTTATTTGGCTAGTTGGTTAGTTAGTTGGTTAGTTGGCTAGTTAGTTAGTGAACTAGTTATTTATAGTTTATTTATAGTTTAGTTTATTTATTCTTTTATATCGAGGATAATGGAATAAGCACTCATGTGCTTTTCTACATCCAGTCCCAGTGTGTATGCAGTATTGTAAATTCTGTCATCTGTTCCCACCGGCACACAATGGCCTACTCCTACGAAAAGCGGAAAAGGATTTAATGTGTGTGCAAGATGTTCTGCGTGCGTTCGCACACGTGGCCTCGGTTTATAGTCTCATCTGAAGGACTTTTGGGGAGAGTGGAGTCTGCACTGATGTTAACTCCAGGGGAAAATATCCCCTTGGACAGGAATCGAACCCGGGTCGTCAGATTGAAAGCGCAATGTTCTAACCACTAGGCTATCCCATCCCCCCTTAGTCCTAGTCTTAGTTAGCTAGTTAGTTAGCTAGTTAGCTAGCTAGCTAGTCAGTTAGTTAGTTAAGTAGTTAGCTAGTTAGTTCTTCAGTTTAAGGTCTGTCCACTAATTAGTGATATCAGACTGGAAATACTGTGAGAGGATGAGTGTGGGGGTGTGTGAAGGGAGGGAGATGTACACATAGCTAAATATCCACATTAAACAGCTATAAGAAACAAAAATATAAAACACTATTAAACAAAAATGTTAATAAGAAAGAAATAACTGCATGCACGAACTTTCAAGCTAATATAATTAGTAAACATTATTATACTATAAGACCCTGTCTGTTTCTGCTTGAGTGTGTCTGTCTGTCTCTTTGCATATTATATTCTTTGTATTGGTCAGCGTGACTTGTTATGCTATCAGTCTCTCTGTGTGTCTGTTTTGTCTGTTTGTCTGTATTATGCGTTTATCTGTGTCTGTCTGTCTCTTTTCTTTGTGTATCATGCCTGTCCCTCAGAGTATCTTTGCATTTCTTTCTGATGTCTGTTTAACTCTTGTTTGCTTTGACACCTCTCGCGCAGTGTGTCTCTTTCTCTGTTTTAGTTTTTCTCTTTTGTGTGTGTGTGTGTGTGTGTATGTGCGTATGTCTTCCTCTTTTCTTCTTTTCTCTCTTTCTCCGTCTTTGTTTCTGACTGTCTATGCGTTTCTCCCTCCCTTTGTCTTTCTCTCTCTGTTTGTTTGTGTATGTGTGCGTGTGTGTGTATGTGTATATGTGTGTGTGCGCATGCGTGTGTGTGTATACCTGTCTCTTTCTTTTCTTCTTTTCTCTCTCTGTCTTTGTTTGTCCCTGTCTCTCTGTTTCTCCCTCCCCATCTTTCTTCATGTGTGTGCATGTGTGTGTGTGTGTGTGTGTGTAGGTAGGCCCGATGTGTGTGTGTATGTGTGTGTGAGTGTGTATGTGTGTGTGTGTACACACCCATGTGTGTGAGCGTGCGTGTGTGAGTGTAGGTGCATACTGTGTGTGTGTGTGGTGTGTGTGTGTGTGTGCGTGCGCGTGCCCTCGCATGAGCTTGCACATGTGTGTGTGTGCCTTTGCGTGTGTGTGTGTGTAAGTGAAGGTGGGTGCATTTTATGCAGGAAATGGGCTGCTAGCTCTGCACTCATTCAGTCCTCATGGCTGTTGATCTGTCCATTACGACCCCTACACTGTCAGGCCTTAGGAGACCATTGATTGGCTGAGATAGGAGACTACTGATTGGCTGAGATTTCTTTGCTTTGCATTTTCATTGGACGAGGTCTAAAGATAGCTCTGAAACCAGTTTGACAGCCCAGTCAAAAGTCTTCGTGTTTGTTTTTGAAATGTTGTATTCTGTGGTGGTCAGAGTGAAGTGTGTGTGTTTGTGTGTGTGTGTGTGTGTGTGTGTGTGTGCGTGTTGAGCAGTGTGTGTGTGTGTGTGTGTGTGTGTGTGTGTGTGTGTGCGTGCAGGCGCGCTTGTTTATTTGTTAAGTTTTGGCTTTGGTTCTTTTTTTTTATATTTCTCTTACCTTGGTTTTGGAAGTGTTTTGTTTCAATACTTTTCCTATTGATCTTGTTTAGCTGTACATCTAGATTCAGCCATATACTTTCTTCTGGACTTTAAAAGTGACATGCAGATTTTGATATTGTAAATTTTTGGGGGGATCAATTTTAACAGTTTGGCCTTCTTTTGTCAGTTGTTTTAAAGGGAAATAGGCTTAAAGCATAAATCTGTCCTCAATGGTAAAATCCAGCACTTTATACCTCTACAACAAGAAAACGTGTTATTTTGCTGTCTGTATATCTCTGTATGTCTCTGTATCTCTCTATGTCTCTCTGTCTCTCTCTTAATCTCTGTATCTGTGTGTGTGTCTCTCTCTCTCTTTTCTTTTGCTGCCTCATATTCTGTGATATACCCGTCCTGTTTTTCCCACCCTGCTCATTTCAATTTCTTCCCACCACAGCCATATCCAGATTCATCATGCCTCATCCCCAGGGTTGGAAGTCCACAGGGAGCCTATCAATATCAGGCTGCCATGGGGCCACCCGTTAGAGGAGCCCTGCACTGCTGCTGGGTCACTTTGGTGGTGTTCAGTGGTGCATATTCCGAGCTAAGACACACTGGACATCCCCTACTAAGCCTGCTGCTGAGGACAGTATTACCTCAGCCCGGGAGCCAGACTGAGTTGTCCACCCCCACCACCCCCCCCCCCCTCTCTCTCTGTGTCTCTGTGGGTGGGTGGGTGGGTGGGGGGTGTCCTGCTCTGTGTTTGGAATACAGAATGTTGAGTAGGTGTACTAAAAGATCGTAAGAGCTAGTCGTCAGGTTGCTAACATCTAGTGCACGGATTTTATGCTTGTTTGTTTACTTTTTTGTTTGTTGATTTGGATTCGTGTTTACTTTCGTTTTATTGCCAGTGGTTTTATTTCTTTTGTGTTGTTTGTTTCAGCAGTTTTTGTTGTCCTTGTTTAGCTGTAAAACTAAGCATGGAAGTGAACTCTGCTGTGCTCCCAAAGATACGTGAAATCCTGTCCACATTTCAAATGTGTTTTGTGGATAAAATCGATCACTGTGGCTTCTTTCTGTCTTCTTCTGAAGGGAATACTCCTAAGCAGCAAAACTTCTTCTGTCACAAAGGTCTTGTTTTATACACCTGTAGCTATAAAACCTATGGTATATTCTTTGACAAATACCACAGATTTTATTGATTTCTTTGGTTTAGATCACGATCAAGCGACATAAAGATATTGATGTATGTGTATAAGGCAAATGGTAAGAATCCAAGTTTTTTCTTTTAAAAAACGCCCCTAAAAAGTAAACTTTGATGAAGAAACTCTTCTATATAAGGGCAAAACTTTTTCCAGAGAAAAAACCCCGAAACTTTCTGCCTACTTGTAAAAAGTCCAAACACATCGTACAAAAGCAAATATCAAATGTCCGGTCTGCTGTGGTCATGCAGACAGCCAGCAAAAGATGGAGTGGCTGTCTGGGACAGAAAGGCTCTGGATACCAAGGGACAGAATCTGTAGAGACTGGGGGAGACAACTTTTGGGGGACCTGAGGGAGAGTGTATTTGGAAACATTTATCAACAACATCTAATCTTGATTAATTTCAACCCAAGATGATAAACTTTTTTTTCCACATTTTTAGTCTTCAATCAATGTGTGTGGGTTGTTTATTTTAAAAAGGTGTGTGTGCTTGTTGTGTTGTGTGTGTGTGTGTGTGTGTGTGTGTGTGTGTGTGTGGTGTGTGTGTGTGTGTGTGTGTGTGTGTGTGGTGTGTGTGTGTGTGTGTGGACCCTAATCGAACTGTTCAGAGCAAAACTAATGCACCACTTCACTTCACCACATTTTACCCAAATATAGTCTAAGCACAAACAGTCGACAGACATCTTGATCAAAACGATTTTGTCAAAAAGAAGAGGAACACACACACACACACACACACACACACACACACACACACACACACACACACACACACACACACACACACACACACACACACACAAAGACACCCACACAAAGACACCCACACAGACACACACGCACGCACGCACACACACGCACGCACGCACACACACACAAGCACACACACACACACAGACACACAGACACAGACACAGACACACACTAACACACACACACCCACACCCACCCACCCACCCACCCACACACACACACACACACACCATTACCAAAGGCGCTGAAAACCCTCAGCATCTTTGGCATTGCAAATGTCAGCAGCCTTGAAAAATCAAACCCCGTCCTTTCAACGTGTGGAGTGGTTAAAACACTTGCCAAGTGCAAAGCCCAAGTGCCGGATATGTTTCCAAGTGAGTTCTGAATGGCGGTTTAACGAATCTGTCCAAATATTTTGTCGCTGGATGTTTGAGAGAAGACGTGGGCAAACACCTTGCTAAAACTCCTGATCGCGAAACAAAAAAAGAGGAATTGGGAAATAACGTGTAGTCAATTCATTGGGATTACGGAAATTCATTTTGAATTGTAAAAAAAAATAGATTTCTCTATATGGTTGTTTGCTTTCACCTAAGGTATAATCACTTTTTTTTAAATTGAATTTTGCCTGTGTGTGACTTTTAAGCGTCAAATGTTCTGAAGAATAGATGAAAGCATTCTTTATGACCTCTCAGTGCAAAAACAAAATGTTGGCTGAACGTTAAACTGGTAAAGCGCAGACTTGAGATAGTTGGTCATGCAAACAGAAACACACAGACACATCTGATGACGACAGTTCTCCATGGTAAGATTGAGGGCTAAAGGAATAGAGGCAGACCACCAACATCCTACATTGCCAGCATCACTGAGATCAGTAGTCTTGAAGGGCTACAGGAGATCGTAGAATTCAGCTGTCATCTGTCATCTGCTCCCATAACCCCCTCCGGGGTCGTAGGGGCACTGCAGTGACAAACGTTGCACCAGCTGGCTCCATTTGCGGCGGTTGTTGGCAAGTGCCTGGGTTGTGGAGAAGCTCTTCCCGGTCCATTCAGTGATATTGTCTGCCCATTTCTTCTTCGGCCTGCCTCGCCTTCTCTTCCCCTGCACTGTTCCTTGCAGTATGGTCTTGGAGAGCCCATCTGACCTTGTCACATGTCCACACCATCTGAGCTTCCTTTTCTTGACTGTGGTCAGCAGGTCTTCGTAGTGCTTTACTTGTTAGGTGAAGGTTTGTCGGAGTTCTTCGTTGGTAATGTGGTCCGTGTATAAAATTCCAAGGAGTCTTCTGAGGCATCTTATCTCCAAAGCCTGGATCCTTCTTTGTAGATCTGCATTCAGTGTCCAGGATTCGCATGCATACAGATATGAGGAGGTGACCAGTGCATGCAGTAGCTTGACCTTGGTCCTGAGAGAGATGTTTCGAAACATCTCTTTCAGAACTCAGCAGAGACAGAAAAAAGATGGCATTGCGTGGAGCTCCTACTAACAACAGTGGCGATGAAGACAAATGAACTGTGTGTGAACACACATACTGTGTTCTTTATTGGCATGATCATACGTTCTATTGAGCGGATCTGTCTAAAATACTACAATAATCATTTTCTTCCAGACCATCTTACAACACAAGTAACAGCGCGTGCAAGCTGTCCAAACTTCAGCGGCAGCAAAGGATATGCTGATGAAATCAAAGACTGAGATTTAACTCGACTTTAAACCACACTCCACTGGCTTCCTACTAAAGACTACATCAACTGTTAAATTATCTCTTGGTAGCTTTTCTCTCTTTGGGGCGAAATGCTCTCTTGTATCTGGCAGAGGTTATCTGTGTTTCTGTACAGGTCTTTGCTGATCATGGGAATCAGCACAATCCTCATAATAAGTAGAGGTAAAAGGTAAAGGTGTCCCATTACCTATGCAGTCATTATGGAGCGAGGTGTCAGAGATCTCAGCTACTCTAGGGACCAGCATATTGAGGGAGGCGCCCATCTCCTCTCCCTCGCTGACCCTAAAGAGGGCAGGTATCCATTTACAGCTGGGTGAATTTGGGAACTGTATTGAAACCAAAGCGCGAAAACGGCCACCCATCCAAGTGGTAACCACGCTCAATGCTGCTTAACATTGGCTTGGGGGAAAGTGAGTGCTATGATCACTGAGCTACATGCAATATGTAAAGCTTTTATGTACTTCTAATATGGTTTTGCTATAAACTTTGCCCTGCCTCGCCTTGCCTTACCTTACCTTACCTTGTCTTGCCTTACCCTGCCCTGCCCTGCATTGCCTTATCTTACCTTGCCTTGCCTTGCCTTGCCCTGCCTTGCCTTACCTTACCTTACCTTCTCTTGCCCTGCTTTTTAAGAAGTTTAACACTCTCTAACATGCTGATATACAACGAACATGCACACAAAAAGACTTTTCAGTACAGTGAAGCAGTCCGTATTCATCACTGAAGAAGGCACTCTGAACTGCATACAGTCGGCCGGTTTGTGTAGCAAAAGATAACACCATTTCCTCACACACACACACAACAATCAGGTCGCGACTTTGCAGGTCACGTTCGACTCACCGACTATTAGATACTGACTGTTCACCACACGTTGCACTCAAGACAGTCTTTTTATTCTTTTTTTTAAGCCTCAGACCTTCTGCATCTGTAATGCTTTTCTCAATACCAGACAATACTTTCTGCCCCCCCCCAGACATCTCGCAGAATATTCTGTAGGGTTGAATAAAATGGTGAGGGAATAGGTGAGGAAGGAAAAGTTTGGAAACTCGCGTGGCTAATGCCATTCTTTAGGGGTCTCTCTCTCAGACAAATTATTGCCAGAAAACTGGAAGTAAAAGATTTTCTGTATGTTTGGACTGTTCTTCTTTAGGGCTACTGAGGTTAATCACATAAATTTGGTTATACTTTTGTGAAAAGTGGAAAAAAATTGCTATTTTCCTTCCACTGCTAGGGCTCCAAAGAGTAAGCCATTGTGTGCCGGTGGGAACGGATGACAAAATTGACAAAACTCTACACACAAGATGTAAAAAAAGAGCATGAGTGCTTATTCCATTATCCTCGAAATAATAGAAGAAAAAAGAAGAAAAGGTTTTACTATTGGTGAGATGTTGCCTGTATTATGCGGTCGTTGTTGCCTACCATGAAGGTAGCCGCATTGCGACGTTGGGGACAGTGTCGAAACACGACCCTGGTTTACATGCGTTTTTAAAAACAAAATTGTCATTTTTTGTTTCTATTGGCACGAAATGGTCTACTTTCCAAAAGTCGGAATGGGTTTTTAAAGTGATATACACATTCCCCTTCCCACACACGCAAACACCCCCCCACAGACCCCTCCCACCCCCCACCCCCCCACACAACACACACTCACAAACACCTACCAACCCCTTTCCCACCACCCCTAGCCCCAACACACACGCACACATCTACCCCCACCCCTCCTACACACCACCCACCCACACCCACATCCACACACCCACACACCTACACCCACCCACTTTCACATTCATACACACACCCCACACGCATCCCCCTCCCTTCCCACACACGCCCACCCTTCCACACCCCTCTCCACTCCCCCCCCCCCCTCCCACACACACACAGAGACCAGACTAAAAGCATGTAAAACACACACACACACACACGCGCGCGCGCGCGCGCGCGCGCGCACACACACACACACACCTATCCACACACACACACCTAAACACACACCACACACACACCTCTCTCTCTCTCTCTCCTCTCTCCTCTCTCTCTCTCTCTCTCTCTCTCTCTCTCTCTCTCTCTCTCTCTCTCTCTCTCTCCTCCCTCTCTCCATCCTCTCCCTCCTCTCTCTCTCTCTCTTCTCTCCTACCCTTCTCTCTCTCCTCTCTCCTCTCTCTCCTTCTCCTCCCTCTCTCTCTCCCTCCCTCCCCCTCTCCTCTCCTCTCCTCTCCTCTCTCCTCCCTCCCTCCCCCCCCCCTCTCTCTCTCAAAACAGACCACCGAAAAAGAAGGCTTACAGACTAAAGTTGCGAGAAAGCCCTGGCAAAGCAAACAGAATAATGTAAGCTGGGCCCTAAAACTCAAGTAATCAATGATGCCCATTGACCACTCTGCATCACACTGACATTCAGCGGCCATACCCAAAAAAAAAGAAAAGAAGAAAAAGAAGAAGAGAAGAATCCATGGCTTTGAACTTCACAGACTTGAGGTCGAGAGTTATCGCGCTTTGGCAAAGGTCACGTTGACATACACATTGCCTTAAAGTGGGCCATATCCGGTCGCTAAAGAGTTTTCTGATGGTCCGGTCGAAATCTTTTGCCTGCGTGTTTGAGAAGTTATGTGGACATGGTCTCTGTCTCTGTATTCTCTGTCTGTCTGTCTGTCTGTCTGTCTGTCTGTCTCTCTCTCTCTCTCTCTCTCTCTCTCCTCTTGGTCGTTTTTTCTGTCTGTCTGTCTGTTTTTAATTTGTCTGTCTGTTTGAATGATGGTGGAAGAAACTAACCAACCAATGACCAATGACCAACAAAATAACTTATTAACTAACTGACTCACGATAAGAATTTGACTTTGACTTGACTGAATGACTGACTAACTTATTATTTAACTAGCTACCCAGCTATACACACACACACACACACACACACATATATATATATATATATAATTATATATATATATATATATATAAATATATAATCATTGTGTGTGTGTATGATTGTCTACATACATACATATATATATATATCATATATAAATATATATAATATATAATATATAAATATATATATGTGTGTGTGTTGTGTGTGTGTGTGTGTGTGTGCGTGCGTGGTGTAGAAGGAATAACAGCCGAGAGGCAATACATAACATGGGAATAATTTTGTCACCACATCCATCCTCATCAGTTACGTCCCTTTGGTCCCAGTTTTCATTTCCCCATCGTTTCTCTCCCTTGGTCGTTTCTTTTGTTTTATCTGTACGGGTTTTGTTCTGTTTGTGTGTGTGGGAAGGGGGGATATTTTGTTTTGTTTTGTTTTGCTTTTGGTGACACTGGTGTTATTATAAAGTGTTCAAATACGCATGCTTTTGGGCTTGCACATGCACGCAGACACACGTGCGCGCAAGCATACACACATGCACAGACTCACACTCACACACTCACACACACACACACACACACTCACACACACACACACACACACACACACACAAGGACTCGCACATACATATCACATATTAGCATTATCTATCTATCTATCTATCTATCTATCTATCTATTTATCTATCTTTACACAAATGTTTGTTATATATATATATATTATATATATATAATTATATAATATATATATATATATATATATATATATATATATATCTATATATACTCTTTCATAAAACAGGATTTGTTCTTTTTGTTCTTTTCTTTTCCCCAAGAACACTTAGCTCAGCCGGCAAATAAAGCAGTGCATTCATTGAAACGAGTCACCAAGGGAGAGAATATTCACTGCGCTATGACCATGTAGCTTTTAGATTCGTTAATAATTCTGCCTATAGCAACAATATGGATCTGAAATCTTCCTTCCATAGGTTGAAAATACGTTTCCTTGTTCCCTTAACGCAGACATTTCGATTTTCTTCTTTTTTAATCGGAAACTGGGAACGGGATAGCTCAGTGGTCAGAGCACTCGCTTTCCCCCAATGACAATGACAAATTCTTTTATTTCGAGGATAATGAATAAGCACACATGTGCTTTTTTACATCCAGTCCCCGCCCGTTAGGGATACATCTTAATAATAATAACCCAATACTTATACAGTCTCACAATAAAAACAAGGGGAAATAACCCTTTTCAAAACAGCTCCCCCCCCCCCAACAACCCCCCCCCCCCCCAAAGCAAGCAAATAAAAGAAAACCATAAAAATACCCCACCCCCCCCCCAAAAAACCTTACCAAAAAAACAAACAAACAAAAAAAAGGGAAAAAAACCAACAAAGATGAAAAAAAAGAAAAACAGGCGACACAACAACAAAACAAGAACAAAACAGAGCCAAGAAAAATAACAAAACCAAATTAAAAGTCATAAAGTAAAATTACCATTGTCAAAGTCAATATTTTGTTAAAACAAAATTAAAAATAAATTTAAATTTACAAACAAGATATTTAAAATAAAAAAATATTTCACTCAACCCCTTTTCATAGTGAAAAATCAAAAAATCAAAAAAATCAATGAATAAACAAAACCAATTAAAAAAAAAAAGACCCACAAAACATCCCTTTCCCCCAAACCCCCTCCCAAAAACAAAAAACAACCCCCAAAGTCCGACAAAAATACAAGCGTGCGCGCGCGCGGCAACCCACACACACACACACACAATACATCACACACAAACACATACTTAGCACGTATAGCCCGCATGCACCCCAAACCCAACAAAACACTCTCTCTCACCATAACCTCACACAACAAATACACACACACACACACACCAACCAACACACACACACAACCCCCCCCCCCCCAAACACACACACACAAATCCTGGTACATATCCATTCGCAGACTTCCCTCCCTACAAGATAATAGCACAGTCAAAATTATAAAAATATCAAAAACCGTACATTGTACGACAAAACGGAATTTAAACTTTTTGGGGATTTACGAAGACAGAAGCCAAAAAGCATCAAAAAATGACCTGTTAACAAGCTTTTCCCAAAAAAAACACCGAATGCTTTCTTTCCCCCTTCATCTGCAACATGTAAGGCGTCTTATATCATGACACACACATACACCATACACACACATATACACACACACATATTCTGCATGCGCAACCCTATATCCATTTTTGAATTGTACAAAGTCCACAAAAGAAAAAAATTGCCCAAACAGAACTTGCAAATTAAAAATCCTACCATTCGTTTAACAACAAAAAAAACCCCAAACTTCTTTTTTGGGGGGAAAAAAACTTTCGACATTCATTGTTAACAAAATCAAAAAAAGCGGGCACACACAACACACACAAAAATTAAAATTCAAAGCAAGCTCACTAATGTCATTCAGAGAGAGAGAGAGAGAAAAGAGAGAGAGAGAGAGAGGGAAGGAGAGGGGAGAGAGAGGGGAGGAGAGAGAGAGAGGAGAGAAGAAGGAGAGAAGAGGATAATTTTTTTAAAAATGCAGGGGGATTTTTTTACTTTGTTTCCAACAGATCAATTGTGGTTTTTTTTTTTGATGCTTTTAAGTGGATAAAAAAATGACTTTTAAAGATTGTTAATGTTGGGTTGTTTTAAATGAGTCGGAAAGGGAGTCCCCAAAAGGGGCCTGAAAAAGTAAGCTAGATTTTTAAAAATCATTCTTGGGGTTGGGACACGGGGTTTTCGGGATTTTGGAATGATTCATTGGGAACTTGTCTTTAAAATGAGGGGAAAAAAATTTCCCCATTTTCTTAAAATCATAGCCTTTTTAAATCTTGTTTTGGTGTAGGGGGAAAAATATTTAACGGGTATAATCCACTTCTATAGGTAGTCTTTTTCAGAAGAACCCCCTTTTAAAAGCACTTTTACAGATTAAAAATGGTTTTATAGTGTTTGCATGGCAGAAACCCCCAGGTTGAAAAATAATCTATTTAGGATTGTAATAGCTTGAAAAATAGTTTTTTTTTTGAAAAGAAAATCAAGAAAAGTTTGATTTTTTTCAGTTGGTATACTCTTTGAGACATGTATTTTACAGATGGATATTGATGGACCAGCTGAGATTTTCATCAATTGTTACTCCTAGAACTTTGTGGTGAGAGGCTTGTTCTATTTTTCCTTTTTTAAAATGGATTGGAGAAAATTTATTAGATAGATTTTTTCGCTTTTTCTGGTGTGTAAGCATGCTTTTGTTTTTTTGGGGGATAGAATGTGATTTTGTTCAGTCCATTTTACAAAATCATCATGTATTTTGCAAGTCTTTGCAAAAAGAGTTAATGTCAGTATGGTTGTTGTAACCGGCAAGTTAAGCAGCATCGAGCGCGGTTTCCCCTGGGGGGGTGCCCTTTCGCGCCTTGGCTTTAGTACAGCCCCCAGTTACCCAGCTGTAAAGGGTACCTCCCTCTTTAGGGGCAGGGAAGGTAAAGCAGCGAGGGGAGGAGATGGGCGCCCCCCCCTCAAAATTTTCTGGCCCCAGAGAAGTTTGGGGCTTTACGCCTCGCTCCCCCACGACTTTTAAGGGTTTTGGGATTCTTTACCTTTTTGGAAACTGCTTTTTTCTAAACCTCCCCGGGGAAAAAGTATAAACATTTTGAATTTTCTTGGGGGTTTAACCAAGTCAAAAAATATCAAACATGCAGAATCAGCAAGATTTTATAGGGAAACACTATTTCATGCGAGTATTGTTATGGGCCTGTCTTACATGCACATCTAGCATTTTTATCTTCTATTATCTATCTATCTATCATCTATCTTCTATCATCTTCTATCTTCTATCTATCTATCTATTTTTATCTCTTTCCCCCCCCCCCCTCTCTCTCTCTCTCTCTCCTCTTCTCTCTCTCTCTCTCTATATATTTTATATATATTATATATCTATTATATACTATATATATTATTCAATATATTTACCAAATAGATCATTTAATTCTATATTTTATTATATATAAATATATATATATACATATATATATAAGGTTGTACAATGAATGTAACCAATAAAGGATCGATTAAAATTCTTGGATATTGTTTGTGAAAAACATTCTTTATAACTTAAGGCTTGGACATGCATAGGACAATCAATCAACATGCAATAAAAACAGACTTAAATCTACTTTACGCCAGCAGTTAGAAATTAATTATGTACCGGTTCTTGAAACACACGACAACACAACAGTTCTAGAAACGAAAAAAAAAAAACCAAACACAAGCAGACTAGAATCTAATTACCGAATCCCAAAAAGAATGACAGCCATTTTTGGATTATTTTATATTATATTCAAATCCGAATCGATCGTCCCCAAACAAGTTTCTTGCAAGCTTGATAAGCATAGGGTTTAAATAAACTTGAGCAGGAGACGATTATGGGCATCCAGGCAGTAGTTGTGTGACCGGTGTATTGTGGATTTGGAGAGGAGGAATGATTTCATGTTCTCGATTCTTGCGTTGTTGTTTTACGATTTGGGGGAAAATCTTCTGAAAGCTTTGCAACACCCTGTGTGTGTGTGTGTGTGTGCGTGCACATTTGGACTTGTTGGAACTATTACTCGTTACTGGTTGTATGACTGTGTAAGAATGAGTTGAGTGCAAGCGCTTTGATTTGTCTCTGCAAGATATAGCGCAATATATATTCAATTTATTATTATTATTTTATTATTATTATTATTATTATTATTATTATTATTATTATCTCTGGACCCGTGCAGTCAGTGTGTATTGATAACTTGATTCCCAGGGATTCATTACAGGTTGAGGAGTTTTGTGGACCATTAACAAATTACGTTTTGGAATACATGCATCTTGGGTGACTTGTTTCCTGGAATACAAACGTGTTTTCTTGTGTCTACAAGCCTTCTGGGCTTCTCTGGCGATAAATGGTGTTCTTGTTCTTGTTCACATTCACACACACACACGCACACACGCATGCATTCGTCTAATATCACTTAGAGTGAACAGACGTTAAATTGAAGACAACAACAACAACACGCATGCACGCACGCACATCACGCGCGCGCGCACGCACACACACACACACACACACACACATAACACGCGCGCACGCACTTTCAATGTACCATCTGGAAATAAAAATTTGACTTGATTTGACTTCACTCCTCTCTCTCTCTCACTCACACACACAACACACACACACACACACACACACACACACAACACACACACACACCAACACACACACACACACACACGCACGCACGCACACACTCTAAAGTGCATAGCATTTTTTGACACTTTTACTTTAAAAATCCATTCTCAGATCAATTTTTTCTTCTTTCTTCTTTTTTTTTGGAAGAGGTATTAACAAGTGCAAAAACATTCTCTACGATCCGACACACCGAACAATGACGTAAATGAATAAATAACATCAAGTTAGCAAATGCAGTATTAACAACATATTACCCCTATCTGCTGATAAATCCTTCATTGGCTTTTCGCGATATTGACCTGTCAGGACTTTTAACGCGATATGACAGACAACAGTTGCTGTCTGAGCGTTCGACGACGACGACGACTACGAAGAAGAATTTGAAGAATTTGACGATTTTGAAGAAGAATTTGAAGAAGAAGAAGAATTTGAAGAATTTGAAGAAGAAGAAGAAGAAGAAAGAAGATTTGAAGAAGAAGAAAAAGAATTGAAGAATTTGAAAAAATTTGAAGAAGAAGAAGAAGAAGAGAAGAAGAAGAAGAAGAAGAAGAAGAAGAAGAAGAAAAAGAATTTGAAGAATTTGGGGAAAAAGAAGAAAGAAGAAGAAGAAGAAGAAGAAGAAGAAAAAGGGGAAGAAGAATTTGAAGAAGAATTTGAAGAAGAAGAAGAAGAAGAAGAAGAAGAAGAAAATTGAAGAAGAAGAATTGAAGAAGAAGAAGAAGAAGAAGAATTTTGAAGAAGAAGAAGAAGAAGAAGAAGAAGAACAAGAACAAGAACAAGAAAAAGAAGAAGAAGAAGAAAAGAAGAAAGAAGAAGTAAGAAGAAGAAGAAAGAAGAAGAAGAAAGAGGAGGAGGAGGAGGAGGAGGAGGAAGCAGAAGAAGAAGAAGATTGATGATTGATTGATTGAATCTTTAATGGGTAAAGAATTAGGCACAATAAAGGCCTTTTTACAATTCTGCCCAAAAAAACAAACAAACTTGAAGTAATTAAAAACAAAAGAAAACAAAAACCAAAAGAAAACGTAAACAACAGACAAAAATGTGGAAACTCTACCTTGAACAAATTAACAATTCAGAAAGACTTGGGGGGGAAAGCCCATTAAACTGAATGCAACATTATTATAACATCCCCCAAGTTACACACACACACACACACACACACACCACACACACACACACACACACACACACCTACACACACATCACGCACGCACGCACGCACACACACACACACTCATGCGCGGCATGTGCTACACACGTACTCAGACACTACCCCGTCTCACTCTTCACCGCCTCCCCCCCCCCCCCCCTCCCCCCCCTTGCCCCCCCCCCCCCCCTCCCTCATTACGCAGTTTATTCATTCTTTCATTCAAGCACACACATAATGCCAAGATTCTCTCACAGTACAGCCAATGGTTACTCCCTGATCTACACACAGGCGCATGGGCGTACATATACTATCTCCTTCCTCCTCCCCCTCACCCACGCGCACACACATACACTCACACAAGTGTACACACGCAGGAACGGACGCCTCCCTCCCCCCCCCCTCCTCACACACACTACACAACACACACACCAATTCTTCGACTTACATACATAATCACACGCACGCACGCACCCCCCCCCCCTCTCACACACACAAAAGTGCACACTATATGTCTTTGATATAGTCAATATAGGCACCAATTATGTTCATAACACATTGGAGTTCATTGTGTGTGTTGACTGCGAGTAGTTAGTCACACGTATCAAACAACAGCTGTTTTTTCTGTCTTAAATGTAGAGTGCTCTGGTATTCTACGAAACATCGGTGGAAGGGCATTCCATTCTCTGCTGCCATTGAAAGAAAAACTCGTTTTGAATAGATCTAAATTTGCTTTGGGGACAATAGCTCGGTCTGATTCGTGATGATGTTGAAAAGAGAACATTGCTTTTAGATAACCAGGGCAAGCATCATAAACTACCTTATGCATGAGAGCTAAAACATTAAAGCGGAGGCGCAAGCAAAGTGATAATATCTCAAAGTGTTTAAATAAATTATTATTTGATGCATTTGCTAACTCATTATTATTTATGACTTTAATGGCTCGCTTTTGAAGAGAGTATCAGAGGTTTCAGGTTAGATGGAGCACACTTCCCCCAGACAACAGAGCAGTAATCTAGGCGAGACTGAATAAAAGCAAAATAGAAATTTTTTTTGATTGTTTATCTAGAAAGTGTTTAATTTGT